>JAPYYX010003243.1:0-28840 GCA_030522605.1 Cremastinae sp. B BG-2022a | reverse complement strand
CAGTGGTAAATTTTGCTAATTTTACAAAATTAATCGGTGTGGGACGACTCAGAGTCCGTCCTCTCGCGGAAGTTAAATATGCTGAGTCGAACAAACGAAGTTAAACTGTCTTATATTGAACTCGGTAGCGCACAATAAAAAAAATAAAAAAATCACATCAGCTCTAACTGCAGGACGTAACAGTACCTGTTTAGTTACATTTTTTGTGCTATTTTGACATCGGTGCTTCGAACTTCATTTGTACTAACAAAGAGCAATCGACCGCGGTCCTGCAGCTCTGAGACTTTTACATCTTTTTTTAAATACTAAATTTTAACAATCCTTATGTACAAGAGAATATAACTTTAAAACAATACGAATACATATCATCTTCAAGAATTCAGTGAAGTTTTTGTAGAGTAGTGAGTACGGGGTATTTGTTTATTCTGTCAATATTCGGTGGAGTTTCGCTGCACATTGGTTCACTGAAAAAAATATTAGTTGGTTCAATTCAATATTTCATTGGATCTATCAAATATGGACGAATCAATTAAATATTTCATTGGAAATGGCCATCTTTTTTTTCAGTGTTCAATCGAGTTTAATTGTTTTGCGGCAAAGATTTTAGATAATAGTATAAGTGTCTGGTTAATGGGCGTGATTTTTATATTTTCATACAATTTTAAGTTGCTGATGCAATACAGTGGATTCGTTTCGTGTCTGGATGTGCGTGATTTTTCTGATAGCTGCTGTTTCGGAAATTCTCAGCTTGGCTAGGGCAGTTTTCGAACAGTTTAAAAAAATTGGGTGTCCGTTTTTATTCTCATTTTAGTAAGAATTATGGAAATAGGCAAACACATTTTATTTGAGTTCAACTTTAATCATGTTCAATGTTCAATTATAATTATGAAAAAATTATGGCACTCTTGAGTCAAGGACGGAAACGTAATTGAATTGAAGATAATTTAACAATTCATGATTTCCGTAATAGTTTTTTGAAAGAATTCAAAAATTCAAAGGAAAAAAGTCAAAAAGCTGTATACAAAAATAAAATTTTTGGCTCTAAGTCGGCATTACGTGGGCAATATCACGGATGAAGCTACTAAAAAATAAAACGCTCACCAGCAGGCAGGTCGTCTCGAAGTTCCGTCATGACCAGAGTCATCTGTCTTGGCTGCAAGTGCAGCAAGGACGTCCTGTAAGTGACCTGGCCAAGATTGGCGGGGACAGAGTCGGCGAGGCCGTGAATCTTGAATTTCGTGCCCCAGATATTTGACGTTACTTCGACCAGTCTCGCGTGCTATTGAAAAAAAGGTATAAATATATCTGTGCACGTTGAAAGAAATGAGACAGGTCTTTGAAGTTTAAGATGAATCGGAGATATTTTTAAAACGATGAGAGAGCAGCAAAAATGTTTCTGCTTGATTTACAAATTATTGAAGAATGAATGCGCAGAATGCAGAATTATTTTATGCACTTTTATGTGAATTAGATTACTTTTTGAGTAGGGCAGAGGAAGGCAAAATGAGGTACTTGAGAAAAATTTCCGATTCCAAGGGTTTAAATATGCTGAACTTTTTATTTTTTAACAACAATTGAAGAAAACAAATTAAATTTTCAGCTGCCATGAGAGAAAAACATTTTTTTAGCGAACAAGATGGCGAAAATTTTTTTTTTTTCTAATTTGTTAATTTATTATTAGTTTTGACGTTTTGTTTCAAGTATCTAATTGATGAGTTATTTTGATTTTCGTTTTAATGTGTCTCATTCCGAAATAAAATCATCTTTTTCTATATGCTATGGTGTTTAAGACTTAAAATTTTTTTTAATGTGTTTTGGAATCATCAAATATAATGTTCTTGGCAAAGAAAACGCTATTTGATATTAAACTTACCAAACTTTAAAATATTAAACATTTTTACCAAATTTGTGCGGTAACCAATACCCCCCTCCCCATTTCGCCCCCCTCTACCCTACATGAAAAAATTGTTCAGCTACATTGATTATTGAGAAATCTCTATAGATACAAAAAAATGTTGAATTTACCTCAGGCAAGGTATCGACGTAAGCCAAATCGTCGGATTCCTCGCTCGACTTGTCGTCCCGTCTTCGGCGATTTTTTCGTCTGTTTCGGGGCGAGCCGCAAAGCTCAGCGGTGTCCTTTTCCGTATCGGAACCATCGCTGAATGATGGACACTGGCTAGTGTATTCCGGTATACACGTCGCGTCCTGTCCCTGGGGATCGAATATCACGAATTCTGGCCTTATTTTGCTCGTCCTACGACCTTTGAGCAACGGCACCAGCCCGCCCAGATACTCCAGATACAGCGTGTAACACGGCGCTGGCTCGCCAGCGTGTCTCAGCATCGTGCAGTGCAATCTTCCACCCCCGGGCGGTGGACGAGAAACGAATCTTCTCAATTCTCTTGGCTCCGGCACGCATGACCTTCGGAAATACGAGCCAAATTTTATTGAAGTTCACGACTACACCTTTTTTTTTCTTTTCTCATTTTTTCCCTTCCCCTCGTTTTTTACCTCATCCCTTGGCTTCGAACGGATTCACAATTTATTTCTCACCCAGATCTCTGATTTTATTTTTACGATCAGGATTACACGCTCTTTCGGGGCAAGAAAATAAACGAGAGCGAAGATGAAATTTCTGATGAATTTTTTTTTCCAGAGTATTTTTTATAGGGAAGTTTATGGTTGTTTTTCTTGTTCCAGTTTACCTTATAGTGCTGGCGAAAAGGGCTGCTACCAGTGCCCTCAGTCTTGGTGGCAAGGGTAATTGTTGGACGCTAGATTCTCGAGCCAGTGCCGCACGAACCGTCAACCTCGACAACAATTGTAATGAACCGACTCTCCTGAATAGAGGAAGGATTTTGAAGGTAAGCTTTGTTTTTTGCTTCATGCAGCGTGTAACATTTACGGCTTTTTTCAATTTTTCTATTCATGGACGTAAAAACGACGGCTCAGGAGAATATTCATACATGAATTTATAATTACCGTGAAACCCAGGCCGCGTGAACACGCGCTCCAGTCGCTACGAACAATCTTCTGTCATTGTGACCCCACGTCAGAGCTGACACTTGACACTGGAATATAATACATCCCTTACAGTAAAAATAACCCTACATCAGGTGTGATTTAGAAATAACAAATGTTTCGGTCCCTTCAAGTTCAACAAACCCCAACAGTTCGTTGATCGATTAATTGACCTCAGCGTTTTCATTTGTTTCTGAAATCGTTCAGACTTTGAATTATTCAAGAGATCTATGAAATATTCTGTTTCATTGAAGGTGAATTTGTTTGTATTCGGACGTATTCGACCGTAACCCTTCCCTTAGGAATACATTTTTTTCATCAGGTCTCTTTCTAGATAGGATCATAAAATGTTCGAGAACTTTTTTCTAAAAGATATAGCGCGGTCTGCACAGCACCGGTACGACCTCCTTAAGAAATCTCTTAAATCATCATAACATGTTCAAAGCATGTTACGCAGTTGGAGAGCGTTTTCTTTTTGAAGATTAAAAGAATACCTGAGTGTGCGGAATGGTTGTCGTGTACACGAGACTACCGGAGTCCGAGTAGAACTTGAGTAAGTTCGTGTATTCTTGAGGATTCGTTTGAACTACTTCGGTGTCTTTGGTGCCGGCTATGGCGAGAAGCTTCCGAGAGTTGCTCCACTCAGCGTGGAGTGGAGCTTTCAGTCCGGTTCGCACAGTTATCGGAGATAAATCGTCGAAGGAGCGAAGCATGACGATGTTCCCGTCGGCCAGGCAAACAGCCAGGATGTAACTTCGTTCGTCTGAGAACAAAATGAAATAGACATCCTCAATACGTTTTGCTCGTTGAAAATATAAGTTTCTACTTTATTTTAATCGAATCGAGGACATAATAGAATGCACTTCAGTCAATCGCTCCCGACGTTAATTTACATCTCTCTCAAGCTTTTCAATTTGTTTCAAATTTCTCAATGACGTGACAGAATTCGTTAAACCTTGTTGAGCAGCGTTTCCCGATACGTCGACGTCGCCTTCCTCCATTTTAAATTTCTCGGCGCTCCACGCCATCGAAGTAACGCCAGCTGCCAGCTGTACCTCCGAGACCATCGCTCCATGAACGTCCATCACGATTAATTGACCCGCGGTTGTTCCGAAGTAAACCTTTTCCGTTTCGATACAAAATTTGAGATTAATCAACCCTTTTTGGTCGTTACGATTTGTCAAGTCGCTTTAAAATTTCATTGATCATGTTTGAGAGGTATAGAAAGACGAAAATTTTACCAGTTGATCGTCCGGAGTCCAAATACCACACGTTATGGTAGCCTCGTCATTGAGCATAGAGGACCAATACCTCTGTCCGGCGACGCTTCCAACCAGTACAAATCCATCCTAATAGAAATAAAAAAAATTATCTCCGTTCACACAAGAGGGACGACGAATCTTCATTTTTTCGCTCCATATAATATTTAGTTCAAGATTGACTATCCTTGATTGAGGTGACAGCGAGTAGGCTTTTGGCCCGTTTAAACTTTTTCAAAATGTCACAAATTTTGATGTTCAAACTTATCAAGTATTCTATTTAGAGTCATGTGGGCCAAGTATGCGCGGCGGGTACGAGTACTCAAACTAAATATCTCGAAAACAGTTGAAACTAAAAAAAATATTCTAGGTCCCTTTGATACTTTGACATACTTTAGTTTTAATGCTCCTTTATCGCCGAGTAAGACCCTGTCACTTTGTCAGGATAATTAAGTTAAGTTTTTCGACGAAAGAAAAAACATTTTGGTCATCTTTGATTGGAAAACTTTTATATAAAATTTCTGATATCGGATTGTTTTAGTACATAAATATATTCAATATTATATCCACTTTGATGCCTACTACTTACATTATCGGTAAAATGACGTAATTTCGATCTATGTTGCAAGTGTGCGCATGGGCTTGTCGAGTAAGTGTGCGCGTGCTTTCACTATACGTAAGTTACAAAAAGAAATTTCTTTTGCAAATTCGGGTATGCGCGTGATAAATGACTAGGTCATCACCCAAAACGCATCATTGGACAAATAGAAGAGGCTTATCTGATTAATGAAGCTTTTCAAAACGTTGGTCAAAGCTGCCGATCCAACAGTAATCTCTCTAGTGTCTAAAATCTCTATTTCTGATCAGTCTACGCCATTATCATCCACTAAACGATATGCAAAATTGATATTAACAATTAGACTGTAATTTGAGAAAGCAAACTATCGTTTACGGTATTGCGCACCCATATCCGTACACGTGCGCATACCTGCCCCCACCATGGGGTAACGTGCACATTTACATACAGTTGTAATTTTTGCTACTGCTCAAAATGAGTTGGGAAAAATGATTTTTTTTGTTTGACACGTTGCAGGTGAATAAAGACTCGAACTAAATGTCTTTTTGAAATTTCATTTTCCTTCAAATGTTTAATTTTATAACGATCCAAAGAAAAAGTGCGCACACTTGGACCACATGACTCTACTTAAGTTACAAGAAGTTTTTTTTGCAAATTCGGGTATGCGCGTAATAAATGACTTGTTCACCACCCAAAAGGCATCATTGGACAAATAGAAGAGGCTTATGTGATTAATGAATGTTTTCAAAAAGTTGGTCGAAGCTGCCGATCCAACAGTAATCTCTCTAGTGTCTAAAATCTCTATTTTTGACCAGTCTACGCCATTATCATCCATTAAACGGTATGCAAAATTGATATTTACAATTAGACTGTAATTTGAGAAAGCAAACTATCGTTTATGGTACTGCGCACCCATACCCATACTCGTGCGCACCCCTGCCCCATCATGGGGTAACTGTGCTCATTTACATGTAGTTCTAATTTTTGCTACTACTCAAAATGAGTTGTACGTTGCAGATGAATAAAGACTCAAACTAGATGTCTTTTTGAAATTTCATTTTCTTTGAAATTTTCGATTTTATAACGATCCAAAGAAAAAGTGCGCACACTTGGACCACGTGACTCTACTGATCGATTAACGAAATTACAAAATTGATGAAAATACAAAGCCCATGATTCATTTATTAATTATTAATGAATCTTCTGTCGAGAAATCGTAATACCATCCCTTCATCATCAAAAGGGTTCGATCGAAATTGAGTTTCGACGAGGGAACTAGCTTCCGTTGCTTCTTCAACCGGGTCATATAACTTGAAAAAGTCGAAAGTGAGGACAAGGGAGACGATAAAGGGGCGAGAGTACGAGACAACAAGGTCGAACATAGGTATTTGCAAGTATCAGCGTATAAAGTGAAACCTCATTGGTTTGAGACTCCGTAGCAAGAAATTTCAGCCGCTTTAGCGTTTATGTTTATCGATCCTCGTACAAAGCACAAAAGCTTGCGGTATTACCGAGTTCCAGCTTTTCCACGACACTCCGCTAACTTGTGCAATTTAATCGTTCGCCACGGTTATTTGCATCAATATGATTCAACCACACAAGTAACATGGAACAGTGATTGAAAAGTTACGTAATAGCAGTACAATTTATGATAAATTTTATGAATTTCGCTGCGATGGAAAATATTCTTATGAACTATAATTGTGATAAAAAATGATGATTAATGTTGAAAGTTCCGTTGACGCGAATTTTTTCTAATTGACACGTTTCAGTATCCATAAATTTTTTATCTCCGGTATGGCAACATAATGTTGGATTACCCGGTAACATATAAGAGCCATTCTTCCATCGTGGGACCAAGAAAAGTGCGTGACTGGTGTGCTCCGGTCGTTTATCAATTCTATGCTCCAACGTCCGTCGTACTTTATCCAAACGAATATAACTCCGGAGCTGTCGCACGAGGCCAACTTTTGATAGGGCTCGTTCCATTTTACGAGAATAACCTGCGAACACAATAAATATCGGGATTATTGTTGTCATTGAATAATAAGAAATAAGAGAATAATACAAATAATAGGAAAAAATGTGAAAATAAATACGCATTGAAATTTTTTTTTCTCTCTCCCGAAGTCTCTGCATTTGTTATTTATTCAGGGAATCCCTTTTTGACTTTTTCGCGCATAAATCGGAAAGTTTCGAAGCCAACGAAAAGATCACGAGCTGCTCGGAGCCCTGAAATCGAGATAAAATATTTATCAGAGCGAAAAAAAGGGAGAGGGACGATAAAACTCTTCTCGTATCCACTTTACACAGTCGATTTACGATCAATCTCGAACTTTACTCCGAACACGCTAAATTTCGTCGGCAAAAATTTTCAGGACTCTTCTGTGCGCGCGAGGAGAAAAAAGCTTGCTGAAAAACGAGTTATGGGACTTTGAGAGAAAAGGATACTCAAGTTCGAAAAAGTATTACATCGGGCCAGCCGTACTTTCCCTGGATAAAAAACATTCATGAAAAAACGAACTTCGTTATGATTCATTTTGATTAAAAAATGAAATAACATGAGAATGGAAACTAAATTGAGAAAAGAGTTATCTTTCAATTATCAAAAAACTCTCAGACTATCGATCCGTCTGAAAATTGTGCCTCAAAGAAGAAAGAGAGATGAAAGAAACCACTAGACTTGGAGTGCAAATTCATGAAAATTCTCGACTTTTTTTGCACGTCGCGTTAACCCGAAGTTTCAGCAATTTTTTTTCCTCTCGCATTCTTCTCCCCGGGTCGTTCAATTTTCTCGAATTTCTTTCATGTCTGATCTGATTCACCGGTCGAGGAGCTTTTAAGCTCTCTCGAGTCATTATTCGGTCCTGATTCGGGGACGATTTTCCGCCTCCGATTTACCAAGTGTATATACTCAATTGTTAGCCCGAACGTATAACCCGTTTATGCTCGGATATTTATTTTATATCATGTATATTTATATAGCAGATAAAGACTCGACCTCGATGCTTAAGGGTTCGTATACCGCAACACACCGGGGCCGTTATATCGTTACTTCATCATTTCGAGTACCGAGCGCGCTCTCGCTCGATCGCGAACGAGCCCCGTTTGTACCTTCACACCGACACGGACACACTCTCCGGCCCATTTATCCCCGAGCTCGTGTGACACCGTTATACAAACCGCTCCGAGACGATAATTAATTGTTAAGCGAGCTTTGCTGCGCAAGCTGAATCGCCTTTCCCTGTATGCGTTTTCCCACGCACACGTCTCTCTCTCTCCATGTTTTTATATTAGAATAAATATTGATTTTTTCCCTCCACAGATGAAACTCTCAGCGTTACGTGAAAATTGAGACGACCTTTTTTTTAGACTCGAACGAAAGAATTCGCGAATACCATCACGGTTTGACGTATTCCAGATTTTTTTTTTCAATTTTTTCGTTCTTTTTTTTGGTGTTTATCTGTAGTAAAATATTTATTGGTACTTGGTAATGTCTATTAGTACTAACGAGATAAAAAGAACTCTGATGAAGCTTGATAATTCTCGGTCGTTAGTGAATTCCGAGATTCATTCTCGCTGCAATGGAGAATAATCTACAACGAAATTAGCATCTCGCTTGAATTTCTCTCTGATTTCCACCTTGTATTCCGGGGAATTCGGATCATTCCTCGGTGAACATTATATTTCGCAACGACGCAAACAAAAATAATAAATTTCTACGGAAAAAAAGAATTTAAGAGGTTACATAAGAAAATTTGGGGAAATAAAAAAGGGAGCATAAAAAGGTTGTTAAAAAAATACTTAAGAGAGCACACTCAAAAATAAAACATTACAATTCCAAGGTAAAAAATAGAAATAAAAAGTATTTACAAAAACGTAAAAGTCGCACCTGCTGGAAAAAGATTTTTATTCCCAAAGTATTTTAATAAAATAAGAATAATAATAAGATTACCGAGTTCTCGGGGAATGTATGATTATTATTATTATATTTAGTAGCGTGTACGGTAGTAGAAAAAGTCGAGCAAAAGACCAGTACGAGGAGACTACGTGACTACTTTATTATCGACTTAACGTCGTCATCTCTCTCTCTCTCTCTTTCTCTACTGCAGTAACTCGGCATAAGAATATATACGTATAGAGCGAAAAGAGCTTCACTCACGGTCCTAGAGACATCTGTGAGGTTTATGCACCCGGTATCGCGTACGAAGTTACAGCACGAGCGCTGCGAATACCGCAGGGAGCTTTCCTCCACCTCGAGAACGAGCCAAACTCGAAACTGGGATGGCTGAATGTCTACGTGCTCGTATATATACAAATATACATATATGTGTGTGTGTGTGTATTTATACAGGTACGTGCGTACATAGACAAACCGGAAACGAGCTTTGCGACTTAAGCTCCCGTACGCCCCGAAAAGCGGTATTAAAGACCTCCAACAACGAGTGAAGATCCTGAGGTTCGCTTCGCCTCGACCATTGACTCCTATACCACCATGAACGATTAGCTATCTATCTCTACCACTCGATCCTTCTTCGCGCCGTTCCATCGCCCAACAATCCTTCCGCGTGTATCAGCCTCTGGGATTTCTCTCAGATTCGCAGGTACTTCCAGCTTGAGGTTAATAGACGGATACAGTCATTTATCTTCGTACACATCTCAACCTGTTACGCGGACGGTTTATAAAATGAAACTTTTCCACCAAGAAGATCCTTATCAGATAGGGTGAAGCATTTTATCAAGCACGCACAGTCGTATCCAATTAATATGAAATACAAACAGAAATTTTCTAGTGCAAACGCAGATATATAGATCGATGACTCGTCCTCTGAGTGTAATTTAGGAAATTTTATTTCTGTCTATTGAACGCGTGAACTTAAGGGGTTGATCAAATAGCGATGATATTAGACAAAAATAGGAATTTGAAATATGTTATAATTCAGATGAAACTGGACATTTTAGAAGAAAATAAGTATGCCTCACCAACCGATTTTTTGAGAAATTTAATTTTTAAATACGGGAATTCTGTACAGCGTCAAGGTTAAGTACATTTCTAGATTAGACAGGTCTAAAATTTTTCGATTTTTTTTCAAGCAAACATCAAAAGATTCATTAGATAAAAAATGCATGTTACCGAACTGTTTTTTGATAAAAACGCGATTTAATATGAAAAAAACGTAAAAATGTCGATACCATGAATGAAAACAGCTGATGACGACGAAGTCAATTGATCAACTTTATCTTCAATGTTATTCTCCTGATAACTTTTTGACACTAATTTTCGGTGGAATATTGTGAGGTGTAGTAACAATTATTTTTCCTGTGATCCAAAACGGAAAAAAATAACTTTTTCAAACATTTTTTACGCGGACTGTCATTTGACTAGAGAATGTTTGATCAACCACCTTAAGGTAGTACTATCCGTTCTAGACCTACCGTTAAGAATTTCACAAAACTTGCCATATTGATACCTTACAATAAGAATATGGACCAGTTAAATTTTCAAAGGTTTTCAGAGAACTAAAAAGTAGTTATTAAGATTACAAAATATATGTTTTTAACATTGATCCTTGTGGGGGATTACAGAGTTTATTTTATTTTATGAAAACTACCGTTAAGATTTTAATAAATGTGGTATCAACGGAAAAAAAATGTTTTGAAGTATTTTGTTATTTTAATAACTATTTTTAATTTCTCTGAAAACCTTTGAAAATTTAACTGGTTTATATTCTTATTATCAGGTATCAATACGCCAAGTTTCGTGAAATTTTTAACGGTAGGTCTAAAACCGATAGTATTACCTTAAATGTAACGATTGAATAATATTTTAAAATGACTTTTTAAAAAAACACCATGCTGGGATTGTTGCTACATATTGTATTAAAGTAACTTGTTTACTTGTTTACATTTCTGAAATTATGTACATAAAATTTCTGGTTCAGTGAATTGTGCATTGTGAAAATAAAAATGATTAAAAATATTCGAAGCGAGAGATTATCGTCTCTTTGTAAATTTGATGTGTTCCTTCAATATTGTGTCAGGATGCTTTTTATTTTCATTTCCTACGAAGGTTCAAAGATTAGAACGAATTTTGTTCAATATCCAGAGCTCTGGAATTCGGGAACATGACGTTCGCAACCGAAACTGTGACAGAAATTTGCGGTGGGAATTCGTAACGGGAAAATCTATATAGGCGAATTGGGTCTATTGCGTGCAACGTGGTGTAACGACATTTTCACAGTCGTTGCGTGGTCGAAATGGTTGGGACCTTGTATCGAGAAAACGCTCTCGCGCGACACAAGTGTTCGCCACCATCCGCAGTTTCGTTAAAACGATTATTGGCCTAATAAAAAATCGACGGAAAAGTCTTCAACACTCGATAACTGTACATGATCTTTTTTTCTCGATTTTTCCTTTTTGTCCTTATTTTCTGCTTTCATTCGACGTGAAAACTTTTCAATCCATATTGCAACGAAACATTTTTTCTCGTTAAATTTGAAAAGCCACAAAACACACAACCTCGACTTTATTAAATTATTGAATTAATAAATAATTGAAAAATCAACATCCGAGATAAATCGTTTTAAAATCCTCACAGTGAAGCTTCACAATAAAAGCTCGGACAATTTTTTTGACATCGAATCGGTATTACATTTTTAATGCAATTTTAAGAACAATATGCGACAATTGGATTAACCGGAAATCTCTGCCACGTGAATAAAATCTCGAGAAAATAATGACCGGAGAAAAAAAGATAGGAAAGAAGGAACTCCCTCGGAAGTTCCTTCCTCATTCTCTCAGTCCCCTTCTCTATTCCCCCTCGCCAAACCCTCGTACAGATAATCGTAATATCGATTCGCACATTTGGCTTGAGGTTGGCACGGCCTAGAACAGAAACAAATGCAAAAGCCGTGAGGGGTTATGCACCTGGCTTTATCTACTTTTATTTCGTATTGTATCATGAAGATCTAGTATATTATTCACGAATACACGTGTTGTAATACTTTTTCCACCCCTTTGTGAATAGTGTCCAACCGTTGCGGATGCGATATATTTTCGCATGCGGACTCAACAAATTTCGCGCATATGAAATATTTCGCTGGTGCAACACAACAGTCTTTTTCCACTTTTTTAAGGTTATGTTTAAGTTTTCTATATCGTACAAAAACGAACTTTGCTATTTTTAAGAATAATGTGATTCTCTTGTTTTTTTCGAAAATATCAAAAATCTCTGAGAAAATAGCAAATCCGTTTTGCATCTGTCCCTCTCGCACTCGTAGGGGTCCAACATCACCTTAAGGAGATTGATCAAGTATTCACTATTCAAATGACAGTCCGCGTAGAAAATTTTCGAAAAAGTTATTTTTTCACTTTTCGTATCACAAGCAAAATAATGGTTACTGCACTTTATAATATTCCAAAGTAAATTACTGTCAACAAATTATCAGGAAAATAATGTTTGAGATGAAGTTTACGAATTGACTTGGTCATCATTGGCTGATTTCATTCTCATGGCGTCTACAGTTGCAAGAGATTTCCAGCTAGTACATAAATTTTTTTATCTGCGTTTAAGGATGTACTGGAGTTAATTCGAAACGGTGATAAAAATCTAAATATTTGACCAGTCACTGATAACGGAATTCTAATGCTTCTGTGCAATTTCAACTCAATTCCCTAAACCGTTTAAAAGTTATAATAAATTGAATGTTATACATATTCGAAATTATAATAAGTTATAAATATCGAAAAACGGTAGTAGTTACCTAAATTTTTTCTCAAGATGTTTAAATATTAAAGAATCTTTCTGCTAAATTTTATCAACTTGCACTAAACAGTTTTTAAGAAATTATCCACTTGTGTGATAATGAAACGAACTTCCCTCTCTAAAAGGACTTAAAAATTGTTTAAAACGATGAGGTCTCGTTGATATTTTTTTCTACTATCAGTACACATAAGAAATGTTAATCACCGAGCTTAAACAATTTTGTCTAAAATTTTTGTTTTTCATTGTTTACACAATAAATAATATGAAAATTGTTAATAAAACGCTAGCAAACTATCGAATATCATTATAATAACATGATACAAAATTGAAAATTTCTAACAAGAACATTTTTATCAATGTTCGTATTCATTTGTCTGCTTTGAAATAGAGTGTGACAAAATTTTCAGGAAAATCAATAAAATTTATGCACCATTGTTCCGCAACATGTTTCTAGGTCTATGAGAAATAGATTGTCACTGTTGCAAAATGCAAAATAACCTTTAGCATGAAAGTTCACGAGAGAATGCCCGCTGCACTTTCGGGCTCGGCAAAGGGGAAATTTACCGCACGTCAATGTCAATCCGAAACGTCAAGTTCGGAATCAGGTTTAGCGGGATTCAAATCTATTTAACTTTTGAGCCAGCTTTGCCGGAACTGATTTATTTTCCATCGGATCGTTCCTCGCAGTGAAAAAAAAGGCAAAGAATTTTATCAGATTGCGAATCGCGGTTTACCGAATGCACATTTTTGTGCACGAAAAGTTTCTCTTGAAAAAAAAATCGACAACAAAATCGATACCGGCAATAATGCTATAATGAACTTTTTTTTATTTGTGTCAAATTTACATCGGGAGGATGCAGCAATCGCTGTGGAATAAAGTTTCTTCAGCTCACGCCAGAATTTTGTCGTAAACGTGCAACTAAAATGTACGAAAGTTTGCTGTTCGTGTTGAGCCTTCTCTCCTCGTTTTACCTCGATCTCTCTCGCTCGCTCCCGTTCTCTTTTCGAGGTTGGAACGTGGCTGACGTGCCGCTGTGGTTGAGCACGCGTCAGCGGTGCATTGGCACGCGAGAAGGAGCTTTTCGACGCGAAGTGCACGAGAGTTCGCTGCACGAAGGATCCACAAAGGATCTTCCGTGCCGGCTCGATAATCCGTTTCAAACAAGTTCAGTCTCCATCTCGTTCCAACGTCACAACAAAAATTTTGCACAAAATATATTGTGTCCCTCGATCAATCTTTAAAATTAATTTATAATATTATTCCAATTTTGAAAATTGCTTATCAATATAAATTTTCTAGAGAGCGAGGGACTCTATTTCAATGCAGAAGAGCCCATACACGTATGTGTGGGGGTGTCTTGAATAGAGGTTTTGCCGCAGCATGAGTTCTGGTGTGAGCAAGCGTATAACACGAGGGTAGCCCTTGCTTCAACGCTCGAGGTGTGTCCGTCGTGCGATCACCCTTATTTACAGAGGGTGCTGAAGAGAGAGGGAGAGAGAGAAATAGATCGAAAGTGAGAGAAAAAGGGTAGGAGGAGATAAAGGAAAGGAGAGAGACAAAGGCAGAATGAGATAGATATAGAAAATAGGGAGAGAGAGAGAGAGATATAAAGTGCTCCCTCGCTTTTGCCCTGTGAGATTCTACACATCGCGTCTAGTCGTACGATGCAACCAAGCATATACACCCAAACCAACCCCTTCTATGCACCCCTGAACACGTATATAGACACGTGCAGGCTTTATATAGAGCGAAGTGGTGAACCTGAAAGTGAAGAAAGATACGACCCGGGGAGAAGCTGGGTTAAAGTAATTTCACCCTAGAATAAATGTGGGACAGTCCTGATAAGAGTCATCATTTTTTTTATAATGATTGTTGAAATAATATATATAGGGGAAGGGAGGGCAAAATGGGCCTCTTAAAGAAAAAATGTTAGAATCTTTAGTGTACTGAACTCGTTTTACTTTTTTTTAGTTTCTTGTCAAGAATTTGACCTTACTTTGCTTTGTTTCTTGACAATAAAAAATTAATAATGTGGGGCAAAATGGGCCCCCTAAAAAACTCAATATGTTTTTCACTTATGTTATGTTTCGATTTTTTTATTAAGTATTTAGTACAAAAGAGAGTTGATGGTGAAAATTTGGAAGTTATAACTACTCAATTCAAAGTTTTTTGTTAAATTACTATTTACTGAATTCGAAATAATCGGATTTTCGCGCCAAAGTGCAAAAATTGGGCCCACGATTCATGTGCTGGCATTGAAAATAACAAAGTAAATACACGTGTAAAGGTTGTAAACAGATAGGAATAATAACTATATTTCATTAACTTGTAATAAAACTGATAAAATTTAAGAATTTACTTTCATAAAATTTGATAACTTACTCTTGTATATTTTGCTAATTTTCGTTTCTTTACAAATAATAGTTTAAACAAAAATAACAAATAATTTAATTTTAATTTAAACAAATAAGTAATAAATAATGCTGTTGAACTTATTGCCTAGCTTATTCTTCATCATAGGTAATTTTTTATCCGTTTATATAGAACAAAAATTTTACTAACACGTTTGGCGCAAAAATATTTGTTGGTTTTCAAAGTCTCGACAGCCTATTTTACCTCCTAAACACTTTGGTCGTCAATAATTTTGAGGGCCTATTTCGCCCCCAAAAATGTATGAATATTGAAATTATTACGGGTCCATTTTGCCCCCCGCCCCCACCTTCTTTTCTCAATAAAATTTACGCGAGCTTTTATTACTTTAAAAGAAGACATGTTTCAACTAGGATGGTAAAAATTATGAAGGAAAAATATTTTGTTTGGCATTTGAGACAAAAACTTGTGAAAACGATATGGCAGAACAACTGCTCAAAATTTGTCTACTCAACAATGCAAAAAAACAATATCCAATCTGTATAACAATATCGAGCAGACAAATTTTGAGCAGAGATGTTGTTCTGCCAAACGATATTTAAAAATATTCACGCCCTTACCACAAAATATTTGCCCCATCATAGAACGTCATGTGGGTGAAATTCGGATATTTTATTCAAAAGATATTGAATTGATTATTCAATACCGACACGACTCCCCTGAGAGAATATTGGAGGTCAGGGATAAATTCTAAGAACGCTTTCTATAATTTTGATTGTTTCATTCCTATCCTTTGTTCACCACCCGTCGAACCGAACCTCCTCTCAGACCAGGAGAAAATCTTTTCTTCCACTTCTCCTCGAGGGCGAAAATATACGTTTCTCGTTCTTTTCACGTCGACTTGGGATCCGAAAAAATTCTATTAAAATTTGATCATCCCCTAGCCGGATTCTATTCTCGTCATAAAAAGATGATGGAAGTAGAACGGTTACTGTAAACACGAGAAAAAAATATATAGACCGAACGGAGTGAAGCGCGCTTTCACGCTCGGATGGGACTCGAGATATCAGAGTAAAAAAATCGATATCAAGACGCGACGAGTGGGCCTCCGCCGGCATCTTCAGCTTGGAAACACGATACAGCACACATTTCGTACGAACTTTCGTATCCGGACGTGACGACGAGTTATCAACCCTCGTCGTTTTCTCGAGAGCGGGAAAAAAGCGAGAGGGGAGTGGAAATTAAGGGAAAATTCGAAGGGTGCTCTCGCTGTTTGGGAAACGTGCGGGCTGCGATTCGACGGATCCGCAATGCAACGGAGGCGAAGAGGAGAAGAAAAAAAGCTCTGCAACTCCTCGAGTACGATTTTTCTCCCTCCCCTCGTTATATTGTACATTTTTCAGCTCTTATTAATTTTTCAGCAATCGAGATAAGGAAGGATGGCTTTCAAGGAAACGACGAGCGTTGTTTTCATCTTTTCATTATTCAAGAAGAGCGCAAATAGAAATAAAAAGCACAATAAATATTCCCTCACCGTCCTTCGATCATTTTTCATTCTCTCGCACTTCGACGGTGTCCATTTCTATGCCCGAATGTAGGACGTGCTATTTTTAACTCAAATGTATATCATGCGGCACATAAATTTTTCACGCGCATCAAACATTTTTATCAGCGTCGTGCGACGGTCTAAAATACGTCGAAGATACACGTATGTATACTCGTGTGTCCGCATGCATACGTACGGGGTTACTTATAACTCGAATTTCGAGCGAAATGGGAGAACGCGAATAGGAGAACCCTCAGGAGACTGTTTTACGAGCCACGAGTGGCTTCGTCTTCACCGCGGAGGCTTTCGTTACGCCCCCGTTATCGCTGTATATACCCCACCTTTGAATTTCTTCCGTCCCTTGCACGTACAAACTCACACTCTGGCATCCTGTATGGTCATTTCTGATGAGTAACCTTTTTCATAAGCCGGCTTGAATTCCGAAGCAAGTTCATGCGCGCGAATCTAAATTCTCGAGGGTCGCTCTTAAGGGAGTTCAGGTGTTGCATAAAAGTACGACGAAAACGTAAAATTAGTCTCATGCGGTGGAAAAATAGTTTTTTTTTAATTTTTGAAAAATTTCATCCTCTTGGGAAGTTCATTTATGTATGAATTTCAGAAAAATGGCAGAGGTCTATGGAGTTCATAAAGTAAGATATTTATGTATTTTATATTTTCAGATTTTATTTTATTTTTTAATAATAAATCTTTACACGTACAGGTTCATACTCCGGCATCCTGAATATGGTCTTTTCTGATGAGTAACCTTTTTCATGTAAGCCGGCTTGAATTCCAAAGCAAGTTCATGCGCGGATCAAAATTCTCGAGGGTCGCTCTTAAGAGAGTTCTAGTTTTGCATAAAAGTATGAAAAAGGTGAAATTATAGTCTTATGCAATAGAGAAAATAGTTCCTAAATTTTTTTAAGTAGGGTGTTCTTTTTTAAATAAAATAAAAAAAATGTTATTAAAAGCTTATAATTATGCCACGTGAGCAAGATTTATTATGGCATATATATATAAAGAGGAGGAGGGGGGCAAAATGGGCTGCCATAAATGCGCTATCAACTCTCTTCTGTACCAAATACTTGATAAAAAAAGTTCAAAACATAAAATAAGTGAAAAACATATTGAGTTTTCAGGAGTCCTATTTTACCCCACATTTCTCTATTCTTTAATTTCGATAAACATAGAAAATTAACACCATAATCGCAACAGAACGCCGAATAAAAGTAAAATAAGCTAAAAAACTCAAATTATAAAATTATTTCGAAAGGGGCCCATTTTGCCCCACATCATTAATTTTTGGTAAAGGTTCAGTATAGTTCCCTCACTTCCAATTTGGTCAGGGGGTGGGGGGAATGGTTATGGGGGAACTCCTCACCAAAACCTCCCCACATAGACCCGTCGCCCCCCCAGAATATAAGGCGTGGAAGTTAGGGAATTCCACCTCCCCCGACATAATACCATTGTTTGTACCATCTAAGAAAGATTAATCTTAATAAAAAAAAATTAACAAATGTTAAGAAAACGTCCCCCACCTCTAAGGAGTGGGGGAAGGAGGGGGATCGATAGTTTTTGACCTCCTGAATAATACAACGCCAAAGAGAAATCGCGTCGGTCACCCCCCCCCCCCTGCAAAGATATTCACAATTAAAAATGACAAAAGGCGAGGGGGAGATCCGATGGAACGTGGACCCGTGGTCGATGTTGAGTTTCGGCGGTCCCACAAGTTAAGGCGCCATTGGGCGCGGCCAATACTTGGATGGGTGACCGCTTAACTTTTCATCAGTTAACGGGTCGGCGCTGAGCGGGAGGTGGTTTTTTCTGGGTTTTTCGACGTTTGACAACTTCAAAAAACCCAGAAGAGACGTCACCAAATGTATCGGCACGGGTTTTCTGCAGTTTTCCCGTGCCCATGTGCAAACATGTGCGAATGCGATACAGGTTAGATAGATAGATAGATAGATAGATAGATACCAGTTTTTATTATACTGGGGAAAAGCCCCTGTGTACAAAATAATATTACAATGGTTTTTAGCAGAAGTGAGATCAAAAAGAAGAAGCAGAAGAAGCAGAAGCCTATAAAGATTGAATTAGAGAACGACTGGGAGTGGTGAAATTTTGAAGGTGGCGAGTGCGAGAAAATAGAAGATAGTATTGATAATGATAATAATCATAGTAGTAGCCGTGGCCGAGGAATCGAAGGGACAGTTGACACTGTGATCACGTCACGCTCCCACCGTGGACCGGAGGTGAGCCAGCAGTTCACTCCTGAGGGCTCGCTTTGAGCCAGTACACCAAAGGGCTGGAGGCAGAGTGTTCCAGAATCGACAGCAGGTTAGGACTGAAGTCGGCTGCAGACGCAAAAGGAGGGGGGAATAAAGGCTGGTAAAACGGAAGGTTGTAGATAAGGCAGGATTGTGAGTCGGCTGTAAAAATCCGAAAGGATATACAGGATAATCAATACTACTATCAGACAGAGACAAAAGAGCTAGAAAGGTAACAGCCTCATGTACCGAACCCCCCCACCCCCGTGTAATCCTTGGTGGTGTTCAGGCGTGGAGCTACTGATGGGGTCCAGGGGCAAAGCCCCGGTAGGGGGATTGGGGAGGGGGCGAAGCCCCTCCCCACTGTCATAAACCTACATTAAATGAAAAATTGAAGGGGTAAATATTCGGCAGAGGGAATCATTTTCCATCCACCATAAAGCCCCACTGAAGGGGTGGAGGGGGGCTCGGTACTTGGGACTATTATCTTTTTAGCTCCCTTCCCCGTACCTGATATGATTATTCCAACCATTTTTCATCGCATATCCCCCTTTCGCCTTTTGTTATTTTTCATTGTGGGTATCTTTGCAGGGGGGGTGACCGACGCGATTTCTCTTCGGCATTGTATTCAGGAGGTCAAAAACTATAATTCCCCTCACCTCTTACCCCCTCAGGGGTGGGGGACGTTTTCTTAACATTTACTAAAAAATTTGATAATTCTGTACTCTAGCGACTTTTCCGAAAAATGGCGGCAGAATTTTTTTTTCAATAAATGTTTATATGTATTCTATGATAAATAATGATATCATAGAGGGGGAAGAAGGTTTCTATCAACTTTGAATTGTTTAAACAAAAAATCGATACGATTTCCACGCCTACGATACTAGGCGTGGAAAATCGCCTGAAATGTGGTCGTTGCCTCCGACATGCCGAGACTTTGTATACCTAGGCCACGTTTCCGAACTTAAGACGTGCATTATTTTTGTGACGATTTTTCTCGTCGAACGAAAACTCTCGACGCGAATAAAACGTTCCGTGATTATCGGGGCGCCAGTAAAAGAGTTTTAAATCTATTAAAAAATGTATTAATTTTTTATTCTTTCAGTTGGCTCTTGAGAACTTGAAATGGTTACTTTTTAAAGTTAATTAATTGAACAAGTGCAGCTCCTGGTGGTGTTCAGGTGTGAAGTTTTGGATGGAGTCCAGAGGCAAAGTCCCGGTAGGGGGGTTGGGGGGCTTCCCCCCTCTATCATAAACCTACATTAAATGAAAAAATTGAAAAAGTGAATCATCAGAATTAACATTTCACTACCTACCACGTCTTATAATTTTTAGACGAGGAAGGGGAGACGGGCCTATGTGGGGGGATTTAGGTAAGGGGTTTCCCCTTAACCAGTCCCGCCACCCCCAATGGGGGTGGGGTACCTATTCTTAACCATTACCAAAATTTTAACCGATGATATCTCTGGAGTGGGGGCCGATCAACGCGAATGGCTAAAGGGGGATGGTAGGACAACCCCCACCAACGGTTTCCTCCACCCCCCGACCAAATTGGAGGTGAGGGAACTGCACTGAACCATTACCTAATTTTTTATTGCTAATGAACAAAGCAAAGTAAGGTCAAATTTTTTATAAGAAACTAAAAAAAGTAAAACTAGTTCATTACACTAAGGATTCTAACATTTTTTCCTTCAGGAACCCATTTGCCCCCTCCTCCCCTATACTATCGGTAATCCAGAATTACTATTAGTACTATCTATTACTATTATCAGTTAAGCTTGAAAATTTTTGGTAAGGAAGTCAATTTTAAGCTTTGTAATTTGTCCCATGGGTAACCAGCGCATGTTATCAATGAACAATAAACAATATTTTGAATATGGATAAAATTTTCAACTTCTTTAACTTTCGAAATTTGTATCTTCCGAGCTCGGAGATAAAAGTTCACTCCATCTTTTCCAACTTTTCGTATGAACTGCGAAAAAAATAGTTACGAAAATTTTGCCGAGTTCAGATTCGATTTTTGGTACCAAGATGAAAAATCTTGAAAGTTTACTCCAACTTTCCTAGAGTTTCGAGCGTTTTTTCTCGAGAGATTCTTTCCCAGAGCGGGATTAAATCACTCGCGGAATTATTCTTCATCATCGTAGTTTGTTTTACCAGAGTCGAATAAATTTTCATGGGAAAGCCAATTGATTAAATTCCTTTGCATCGATCGTTCTCAGAGTATCTTTTGCAGACTTCATTTAATCCTCGGCTTTTTATTAGCTTGGGAAATTGCATCGATTTTTATTAGTGCAAATATCCTTCTCGACCTTTTTTGCCCATTTTATTAAATCTAACAAATTCAAGATTGAAAAAATTTTATTTATCGGAGATCAAATTAGAATAAAAAGTAAAATTTTATCGAAGTATTACTCAATTTTTCTATACGGAATATCGTTATCGTTCATCAATTTTCATTGGCTTTTTGTTAATTCCGAATCAAATATTGTATCTCGATAAGTGGCGAAAAAATTGAATCCCGTCGATGCGAGCCTTTGGACGAAGATCGACGATGTAGCTATCGTGTCTGTATATCCGCGGATCCCTCTCTTGTGCGCGGTATCAACATGAGTGCTACAACACTCTTCAGACCCGCTCAAGGGGCGTGAAATTAAGCTTTAGCCTGCAAGACTTCGATACGAGTTCTTATATAGCGATAGGGGTATACGCCACTTAAAAGCCGAGATGCTATAAGAGCAGCGTGGGGGATCGAAAGAGTCACGGTGGAAACTCGGCGCAAATTTATTTCGCTGAAATCCATGGCGATTTCAAACTTTCTAATTAATTATATCAGACGCTCAACTCTGAACATTTAAAAATATTAAGGTTGTATGCCCAAAAAGCAACTTTAAGGTGGTTGATTAAGTATTCTTTAGTCAAATGACAGTCCGCGTAAAAAATTTTCTGAAAAAATTACTTTTTGCCGTTTTGGATCACAGGAAAAATAATTGTTACTATACTTCAAAATATTCCACTGAAAATTACTGTCAAAAAATTATCAGGAGAATAATCTTTAAGATGAGGTTGATCAATTGACTTCGTCGTCAGCAGCTGTTTTCATTCGTGGCATCGATATTTCAACGTTTTTTCGTATTAAATCGCGTTTTCTCAAAAAATAGTTCTTTAACATGCATTTCTTAAGACTCTAATGGAATCATTGATGTTTAATTGAGAAAAAAATCGAAAAATTTCAGACCTCTCTAATCGAGAAATGTATACTTACGCGTGTATCTAGCATCGCGCCATAAGACGCTGTACAGAATTCCCGTATCTCGAAATTAAATTTATCATAAAATTGGTCGGTGAGGCATACTTTTTTTTCTAATATGTCCAGTTTCATCTGAATTATAACATATTTTCAATTCAGATGTTTGTCTAATATCATCGATATTTGATCAACCCCTTTAAATAGAAATTTGCTCCAGCAATTGTGCCGTTTTTGAAGCTATTTAATTTTTTTCCTCATATATTACATACTCATATACGAATATGTGAATATTCGTCGTCTTTCGAATCTCTCTTTAAAGGGAAGTATGGAAGAACTCGACTATTTCCGGGCTTCCGAGCCCTTCGGATCTAGAGTTCACCCCCCGTTAGAACTTGCAACGTCTGATTAAATTTCTCCCGTCGTTTTTTCCTTGACTTCTTTTTCTTCCTTTTTTTATTGACTACTTTATTCTCGCTGTAAAATACGTCCCTGCAATTCCGGAGCCTCTATGCGAGGTGTGTTCTCGAGCTCGTTCCCCATTCTCGTTTTTTCTTCGAATTTATGCGTGACGATAAAATCTGTAGATTAGGATAATAGATTTAGTTGAGTGTAATCTCTTATATCTGAATGAGCTATCTGCTGTGACATATTTTAATACTTTTTATTTCAGGACAACGATTGGATTTTCCACTAAGATTGAAAAATCTTTCAATGAACATCGGAACGAAATTTTCAAGCTGCTCTCGTTCTTTCGCTTGACAATTTTTCTTTTCTCTCAAGCATTTCGAACAGGACATTGATTTTTTGCTCCGAAATTTCGCGAATTAGAATATATGAGAGGTGTAAGAAATGAATGAGATTATGTAATAAACTTGAAGCCTTTTACTGAAAATTTCACATCATAAAAGGGAACGAGTTTTAGTTTAAAAATTTCTGGGCGTCGAATAAAAAGTGTTCTACTTCCGGCAAACTGCCTCATATATCTTCGCGGCTTTAAGTAAAAAATTCCTGCACCGTAAAAACGTACGTACGGAATAAAAAAAAAGAAATTTGAAAAAAATTTTCCTTCACTCTTGCCGTCAGAATTTAAGCATGGAAACCTTCGTAAATCATTTTAAATACATCACACATTTAATCATCTTGCTGATACGTAACATCACTCTTAAGTTTGTGAAAAAGGTTGCAATTTTTTGGTTGAATTACACCAGAAATAAAAAGACTAAAACAGCAATGAAAGAACAATTGTGAAAAACGGATTTGTTAACAACGTAAACGATTCGTGAAAATTATTTCCATTGAATACATTTTGCCAAAAAAAATATATTGATATGTATAATGAATAATAATAAATATCGTGATTTCGAAATCGAGAGCGTAAAAGACATAATATTGGCTCGCGCTTGAATATTTTGAGCTTAATGGCGAAACTCGTTTCGTTATTAACTCTGTAGATTGAAATTTGTCTAGTCACGAGATGAGAAGAAACGCGAGAGCGGGGAAAAAAGGTCAACTATTTCAAAGTGCTTCCGTCTGTAATGGATCAAAGCGTTTCCAGAGAAAATTCTCGCCCAGTTTATGAAGGTTTATATTTATAGGGAAAAGTCGAGAGGGAGTTAAACCAGCGACTCACCTCGCTCTGATGTCCTCTGAGGTTGTAATTTGCCCGAAGTGGAAGTTCAGTTGCCCGGGTACGACAGTGCGAAGTTGTGAAGGTTACGCCTACGAGGCCCCGGGCATTTCCAGTTGCCAGCCATCCCTCCTGATAGTAATTTGTACGGTTCAACTTCCATCCTTCATCCTGCGTATGACAAAGTATCGTCCAATGAAAATTCGTCTTTATTATTATTCGTTCGGATTACGCGATTCAAAAAAATTCGAAACGTTGGCTCGTTTCTTTGACAAATTTGTTATTTACATCGACTTTTGGTATCTTTCGATTACTCTCAACGAGTTTCGAAGATAAAGATTTCGGAGGGACGATCAGAATCTTTCTCGTCAGAAAAATGAGAAAAAAACTTTTCGTTTCGTTCGCAACGAATTTGCGACTCGTGTCTGGAAAAATTAATTCAAGTTAAATATTCGACGGCGTAAAAACAGTGAATGGATTTTTATTTTCGTATGAAAATGTAAGGAACAAGGAAGCTTCTAATTAACTGCGGGAAAAGTTTTGTGAAAAGAATTTTTCTCTTTAATTGAACCGCGAGAGCGCGTGTAAATGTGTGCAGGCTGAAAATAAAACAGCCTACTGTGAATTCAATATCGTGGAGTCGGCAAAGGTAGTAAGAGCTTTTTCGTGAAACGTTTCAATTTATACGAAAGCTCTTGCCCAAAGCCGAGCCTTCGAATTTTCCCGTACACATATACACGTGAGCGCGCCTCTACTCTCCGGTACGACCTGTTGGCAACTTTCCAGTCAAGTGAAAGCATATTTATCACTCGTGAGAAAATTTCCGGACTCTGATGACATTTGAAAAAGGCGAATTCGATCATTTTTGACAGCACTGCGAAAAAACAAACCCGAGAATCTTGCATTGTAATCCAAGAGAAATAACGATCGTCGAAATTGCTTGGAAACTGGGACATTACGAGTAGATTACCATTTTTTTCGTACGAATTCCATCGTTCCGACAGGAGCGCGAAAAACAAGCCTAAATATTTCTTGCCTTCTCATCAACAGAAATAATGATCGTTCATATTAACTTTTTTCAATTAAGATTCATCGACGAATAAGTTATGATTTCCCTATAATTTTATTAAGAAAAGCAAAAGATAAATTATTTTCCTAATTGAAGAAAAATATTATTGTGACACGAGTATAATTATAATTCTCGAAACGTTTTGCATATAAATGATATTCATTTCTTGATTCATATCCCACTGAAACTTTGGGAAAACCCGAACACTTCCATGCGAATAAACCATAAAATTGCTTTTCTCATCGTAACGTTATTTGACGAAGTGATTCGTACGATTTTCCGCTCCCGCGAGTTCGTATATGAGCTGGAAGCTGCGAATTTCTATACCGAGAAGCTATGAAGGATTTTCGTTCCGTGCGAGTGACTAAAGAAAAAAGGAAAACGAAGAAAGAGAAAAGCTCGGTCCTTTATTCGTCAATTTCTATACCAAGTCTTCAGGTTCTTTGCACACAATATGTGTATACAAAATAAGATCTTTCCTCGGAAAACGTTATTTCTACTTTTTCGAATATAGAGGCGGGAGACGAGGCAGACTGGCTGACTTTCCACGTGCAAAGTTAAATCAGCTTTCTTTGACATTATTTTTTTCTATTTTTTTTCTTATAAGACGAGAACGAAAACGAATAATGCACGTGCCGTACGGCACGGGTATAATCCCTGACAAAAGTATAACTCCGTAATGAATTGAAGAAAATTAAAATGAAAAATTGTTAAATTAACCTTTAGCGGCCACACTTCACCCAGGCCACGTAGCGGCCACTGGGGGTAACTTATTACCCCACGTTAAAAAAATTTAATTGTACACGATTCAGAGATGTTTTTAAACTTTTAATTGATTGGGTCATGTTCATCGAATAGTTATTTATAATTTCTAATGATTAAAGTTGGTGAATTGATAGATGGCGTACTAAAAAGTTGTCATGTAAGTAAAAATGCGTGAAAAAAACTTTTTTCCGAAAAAAATTCATAACTCCGCCATTTTTTAATATTAAGGGCTACAATTTGGGGGTGGTCCGTAAAAGATATACCACTACCATAGAAAAATAACAGTATTTGCCAATTCTTCAAAAACCATATTTATTTTGCAAAATTACTGGAGGAACTATGATCCACGTGTTTACCTATACTGAACGTATACAAAATTTATTCGATAAAACACATATTTGCCGTAAACAGACTAGATTTCATAACAATTTAAATTAAAAAAATTTTGTTTGTTCCAAAAATATGACAAACTTGACTTTATTTCGATGATCAACACCACAGTAAATAAATTTAAAAAAAATTGTGACTGCCGAACTTCGGTTACGGCCACACGGGGTAACTAGTTACCCCCAGTGGCCGCTGAGGGTTAAAAGTGTTTTTTTAATGCGAATGTAATCATGACGTCAAATGAATCACAATTTTACGGCATTTGGTTTTGGTTCAATGTATCTTTTTTTTCTCACAATCAGCTCACATTTGCATTTTTCCCACGATACAAAGATCCACCCTCGTTCGTCTTTATCGCGAGTAAATTTTCCAGACACTCGCAGTTCACCGTTGTACGTGCATAATGGCGTCTGAGAAAACGCACCGTGACTGTCTAAATGCATTCGCGACGAGTCGAAGCTCCTCTTCAGGAGCACTTGAGTCTCCTCGTGCACAAAGCCCCGCCGTTTTTACAGGCAAAAGTAAGGATGAACGTACCAGTTCGCAACGTGATGAATTCCAGGCGGAAAGTCTCTTTCTCTCGTCACTTCGGTGCTACGGCTCTATTGATCGTTGAAATTCAAAATGGCTTCGAATCACTCTCAATGAATAATTCGCACAGTTTTGAATTTTAATACCGCATAAACTTTCGTAAGTTATTTGCGAAGAGCGAAGTCTTCATTGCTAATCCAAACTTCATTTTTTTAATCTTCAGATTAAAGTATCTTTAAAAATAGCACGACGAATGAAATTATTCGGTGCAAGAAGTCATCCAAAATTTCCAATATTCCAGATGCGATTTTTTGATTTTTTTTGTCGCTCTTGAAAAAAGCTTTATTTCGGTTTGACTTTTGTATTAAGTGTGCAGACACGTCTGAGAGTCTCCGTATTCGAGCTTCGGAATGAAAAAGGAGAGCTCGGTTTGTTATATAGAGAGGCGTCGCAGGTGATAAGGGGGTGGCGGCTCGGCGCTCGAAAAAGGGTTCCAACCCTTTCGTTAACTTTCATACGTCCGTATGTACTTTCGTATGTATAGGTTTCTGTGCTACGCGCGCTTATACGTAGAGAGGTTATTACGTGAAAAAGGTCGAACGAACCCCTACAAAACATATACGCCGGAGGCGGACGAATCTTTTGTCAAGGGGTGGATCGAAACAACCCTTGATGCGACGGAACTTGGAAAGCTTATTTTTCTTATTCTCCTCTCTTATTCACCGAAAAGGAATCCAAACAGGATGCCTCCGCTGCAATGATATATCCATCACAAACATATAATGGAAAAAAATTCACTTTCAAATTATTTACTTGAGTCTCGATAAGAGAATTTTCTTATCGAAAATTCCAATTTTTATAGCGTATCTAAAATATAAAAATCTCAAATATGTCCGTATATCGGTTTTTCTGCCATTGATCAATCGGTTAAAATATAGTGATATCAAATTACTATCGGATTTTTATCAACGTGTTCGTAATAGACGGCGATATTTACGATGCAACTATTGTGCTTTGTCTATTTTTATCTCATCTATATTTATCACTTCATCCATTGAAGAATTATATTTTAACGATACTGATGATATTTTAACCACATGAAAACTGCAATGCTTATTTTTATTGTTTGTAATTTTTTTTAAGTAGAAGAATAAAAAATTAATAAAATTTCTTGGTTGGAATAGTTTCATCGTCCTTTTCAATAATAATAATCGAAAAGAATTAAATAAAATATTTTTTTATTAATTCTTCATAATTTTACCGTCTCAATGTGTAAAATAGAAAATTGATTAATTTAATATCAAAATAAAAGTAATTGGAAAATCATTCTCATTAAGATAATGTATTTCCGATATTTCATTGATGAATGATTTATAAGATTTATTTTATGATATGATATAACGTGAATTCAGTTTTTACGTTCTGCGTCTACGAACGATGAATATACTGCCGAAAGTCATGCAAGGGAATATTTTTCAAAAGAAGTACACGAAATATCTACCGATGTACATACATATTAAATCAGGAAGTAATTGAAAGAGAAGGAAGTGTTGAACCGACGAAGAATCCCTCGCGAGAGTCGATCGAAAGAACCCTCGGCTACGAATTCGGGCTCAATTAGCCATAATTCTCCCTATATGCGTTACATATTCCATCCCCTGAGTCAAGCACACGTGCGTGTGCGTTTATAAACTCCGGTGCGCACACGAGAGAGTTTTTCGGTACCACACCCTTCATCAAATGTCGATTACTTCAACCCCTCGGGGCGCAAAGTGTCGTTCTTTGAAAATTATATTTTACGCTTCGTGTTAAAGTTAAACCACACGTGATAGTTTTATTTAGTTGCAGTTTACTTTATTCCACGCTCATTTATTTCGCTATTATTCAAGTTTTCGATTAAATGGATTATTTTTATTTTGTTAAAAAATGTTAGTGCAATATCATTCATCAAAAGTCAATTACATTCATTTATCTTTCTTGAGTTAAAGTGTCAGGAATTCGATCCTAGCGTGAGGGGAGTATCGAAATTTTGATCTCGTTTTTTCTCATATTTCAAAGGGACTGACCATTTAAGTTCATTAGGAAAAGTTATTGCAAATCAATTAAAGAAAAACATACTCAAAATTCAAATCGATCTTACGTAAAGTTTTTTTGTTATATAATAAACAAAATCATAAAAATGTTTGTCTTCAAATTTTTGAAAAAAATTAATTGAAGCTTCTTCGATGTTACAGAAAAATGTTTGCAAAATTTCAATAAGCTTCACCGACCGAAAAATCGAAATACTCGTCGTTAATATTGTGATATTTAAGGATGTTGACCCCTTACATCAAAAAAGAGAGATTTTGATGAAACTTTGCATAAACGTAGATAAAGGCTCTAAAAAGTCTCTTGCCAAATTT
>JAPYYX010003242.1:0-28553 GCA_030522605.1 Cremastinae sp. B BG-2022a | reverse complement strand
TATTTTTTGCGCCGATATTATTTTTTAATAAGCGATCACGTTTTTTATTCCAGTTCCGGCACGATACATCACTCGTTGGCGAACAATATTTCCAATAACAGTCTTACGGTCCATGCGCCCTCACCGCCGCCCGTACAAACGTATAACAATTCGCACATAAGCGCGGCGCAAGCGCAGGCCGTTAGTCAAGCTCTTAGCCAAGCGCAGGACGGGGTGCAGAACAGCGGACAGACGCAACAGAGCCAGCCCGTCGAATTCAATCATGCCATCAACTACGTCAATAAAATTAAGGTCCGTATTTCATAATGCGGCAATTTTATTTTTTCATTTTCGGTTAAAATATCAGCTTCAATATGATTAAATTATATTTATTAAACTTTTAATTGAATTTATCTTGAAAATAATTCACGTGAATTCAAACATTTAATCACCAATAAATATCGTGTTCGTTACAGAATCGATTTCAAGGCCAACCTGACAAGTACAAGCGCTTTTTAGAAATTTTGCACACATATCAGAAAGAACAGCGAAGTTTGAAGGAATCTGGCCACATGGGCGGCGGAAGTTCAAGCAACGTGGCTGCCGGCGGTAAACACTTGACTGAGGCCGAGGTTTATAGCCAGGTGGCCAAATTATTCGAGAACCAGGAAGA
Organism: Cremastinae sp. B BG-2022a; assembly: GCA_030522605.1. Classification (NCBI taxonomy): domain Eukaryota; kingdom Metazoa; phylum Arthropoda; class Insecta; order Hymenoptera; family Ichneumonidae; species Cremastinae sp. B BG-2022a. The sequence goes on along the minus strand of JAPYYX010003242.1, from coordinate 27,901 downwards.
TCTTCTCGCTGAGTTTGGACAATTTCTTCCAGATGCCACGAATCAGCAGAGCGCATTGGTGAGTTACGTTCCTCGAATCAATCATTCACACTTTCCTATACTTGGATATTGTTATATTTAATAACATTTTGTGCACATCATCATAAGATCAAACATTATTATTACAATTCACTGAAGATTTTTCTATCATAGTTGGACTGTAAGCTAAGAAGCTCCATTTTCACAACAATGACATTTTCACAGAGAATTTTCATTATAAAATAACATAAGCAGAGTCTAATTGGTTCTAGTCTGCTATGTTTCAGGGCAACAAAGCTGGGGCGGTTAACGATCATACGGCGATCGTTAAAAAACCGCCTAGTAACAAAACTTCGTACAATAATACGAGCAGCGTGCCCAGGGAGCATCGCGAATCGAGCAGCGTTTGCGGCGCTCTCGAGCGCGAAAACCGGGACCATCGGGAGCGAGAACGCGAGAGGCCCGGAGCTCGCGATGTCAATAGTGGTCAAAAGTTTGGTCACAGCACTGGCCAGTTGAAACGAAGTCCCTCCTTTTCGACATCCGTCACGACCGGAAATTCACATCACACTCAACACGGTCCGCCACCCCCGAAAAAACATAAGGTCGCCGCTTCGGTTCGCGATGTAACGATCGCCGAAGCTGCTAAATATGGAAGTCTCAACGATTACGCCTTCTTCGATAAAGTGAGTCCAACGATTAATATCAAGAGCTTTTGTTACCTTAATTTCAAATAAATTCAAATTAAGAGCATGAAAAAATTAAAAAATTGATGAAATCTCGAAGCAATTTCTCATAATTTCACAGAATTACTCATATTTAGTTCAGTTACTGTGAAATCATGTAAACGCAGATCTGCTAAGAAAATATTCAAATATATATTGCATTATAATTTTCTGTTAAAAAAAGATATTTCCATAATTTGAAATTAGTGCCATATTTATGATACTCCAAAATTATTTTTAAATTGAACGTCCCCGAACAGAAAATTGAATTTTTCAATTAATTATATTTATAATCATTATTATTCTAGGTGAGAAAAGCGTTGAGATCGCAGGAAGTCTATGAAAATTTCCTCCGATGTTTAGTCTTATTCAATCAGGAAATTGTATCCAAAAGTGAACTGATTCAATTAGTAACACCGTTCCTCGGTCGATTTCCTGAGTTACTGCGTTGGTTTAAAGACTTTCTGGGCCATTTGCCCGATCCGACGAGTTTGACGTCAACGGCAAACGTTGCCGGAAGCCTCACCATCGAGACCCTGCCAAACAATGTCGTCCGGAGTCATCAAGAACGTCCCCAAGGTGATCTCGCGATGGAAATTGATTACACGACGTGCAAAAGACTTGGAGCCTCGTACTGTGCGCTACCAAAATCCTACATCCAGCCAAAATGCACAGGAAGAACACAATTGTGCAAAGAAGTTCTTAACGACACGTGGGTATCGTTCCCGACGTGGTCGGAGGACAGCACTTTCGTTACATCGAGAAAAACGCAATACGAAGAATGTATTTACCGCTGCGAGGACGAGAGATTCGAACTAGATGGCGTGATCGAAACGAACGCCGCAACGATACGAGTCCTCGAGGGCGTGCACAAAAAAATGAGCCGGATGAGCCAGGAGGAATTACAAAAATTCAAACTTGATGATTGCCTTGGTGGTTGCTCGCCGACGATTCACCAGAGAGCCCTAAAGCGGATATACGGCGACAAAGCTTCGGACATCATTGATGGCCTGAAGAAAAATCCTGTCGTCGCGGTGCCCGTAGTTCTTCGAAGATTGAAGAGCAAAGAGGAAGAATGGCGGGAAGCCCAGAAAGGCTTCAACAAAATTTGGCGGGAACAAAATGAAAAATACTATCTCAAGTCCCTCGATCATCAGGGTATTAACTTTAAGCAGACTGACCTCAAAGCGTTGAGATCGAAGAGTCTCTTCAACGAGATCGAGACCTTGTACGACGAGGTTGGTACACTAAAATGATTATAATTACTTTAATTGTTTGAAAGTTTCACTATCATAGTTTTCATTATTTCAACACCCAAACTCTTTTAATGATCACACAATTCGATAACACATGTTATTTAATTTGCTCATGAAAAATGTACAATCATTTTAGCGACACGAACAGGCGGACGATACGGCCGGGGATAACCAAAACAACGGTGGACCTCACCTCGTTCTAGCCTATAAAGATAAATCCGTTCTCGATGATGCAGCCAATTTATTGATACATCATGTCAAGCGCCAGACTGCGATACACAAAGAGGACAAGCAGCGAATAAAATTGCTTCTTAAACACTTCATACCCGATCTCTTTTTCCATCCGCGTCAAGAACTCAGCGATGACGAACGCGATGAGGACGGTGAGTTATTTTCTCATACTTGTACCAATAACGATTACATTCTCAAAATGTAATTAAGTTGCAGTTGAAATATTTAATTTTCTTTTTTTTTCAACAGACGAAAAGGAAGACATGGGTCTTTCAACGTGTGGCAACAATTTACAAAATGCCACTACAAACGCAACACCCCTCGGTCTCCAAGGAGCGAGGAATAAAGCGCAGTCGCAGTCGGCGGTAAACGCGTCCTGCCCTGTTAAAACCGATCCGGACATAAAAGTACCGGTTCATGCACTTTCCGCTGATCCTGAGGAGGCTTACACTCTCTTCATGGGTAGCAATAATTGGTATCTCTTCTTGAGGTTACACCAGATACTCTGTGAGAGATTAACCAAAATGGAGGACCGAGCAGCTGCACTCAGCGAAGAAGAATCCCTTTACAAACAACAGAGGAAAGAGAGTACGGCGGTCGCCTTGAGGTTAAAGCCCAAAGGTAAATTTTACAGTGGAAAAAGCTTTTTGCACGAAGATACACAATTATGTTATTATTCTTTCAATTGCAATGAATTCATTTTAATGGCAAAATGTTGAATTGTTGTAGGTGAAATTGAAATAGAACACTATTATCCTGCCTTCCTGGACATGGTTAAAAATCTCCTGGACGGTAATATGGAAAGTTCACTATACGAGGACACGTTGAGAGAAATGTTCGGTATACACGCTTACATCGCCTTCACGTTGGACAAGGTCGTCACGTACGCTGTAAGACAGGTGAGACTTTTTATAAATATTTTTCATTATAATATTCACACTGCTAAACAATGAATATAATTCATAACGAATCTGATAATCACACAACAAAATATAAAAAAACCATCTATTGTCTTTTTAGCTCCAACATTTGGTATGCGACCAAATTTGTCAGCAGTGTATGGAACTTTTCCAACGTGAACAGAGGCAACCCAAGGAGAGTAGTGGGGCGGGCGGATTATGCGCGACCGCCTACATGAGGGTCGGTGCCGAAATGGCTTATCAGCGAAAAGCAGAAAAAGCCATGGCAGAGGAGAATTGTTTCAAAATTTATATAGTACGTATAATTTTTTATCAATCAATCACATAGCAATCTGTAATCAAAAAATTATTGATTTTTCTGTGATATTTGAATTCTTATTAATATCGACGTTTTGAATTTGCAGTACAAGAAAGAATGTAAAATGACGATGGAGTTGTTGGACACGGAGGGCGACGAGAACGTGGAGGGTTGTAGCGAGAGAGAAAGGGACGAAGTCGGGGCGTCGGAAAAATGGTCGACGTACGTCGAGAGATTTCCGACGCCGATCGCACAGGCGAGTCCGAAGGAAACGCCAACGTCGCCCGAGCCACCGAGCACCAATCATCCTGTGAGTAGCGACCAGGCAGCAAGGGGGGGGAGGGGCAGAAAGCGCAAGAACACTGACATTAACAAGAAGGTATAGGAACCAAAGCCCTTTCTCTGTAAGAAAAAGAAACCTCTTTGACGCCCATTCGTAGCTTTGCATTCGTTCGTATCTTTTTCATTTTTTTTTTCTTCTTTTTTTTAATCATCATCACATTACGAGTAAAACGTGAGTCTCGTTCACGCGTCGAAACAAAGAGAAAAGGGAGAAAGGCATGCGTTTTTTTTGAGGCATACTTGGCACACATCTCGACGATCGGTTTTTTCTTCTCTTTTCATTTAATTAAGTTTTTAAATGATTTTCGATAAAATGCATTTTTATATTATAAAATGTGTTTACATTTTGTAAATATGTTTTATATGCACATTTACCTTCGTATTGTAAATTTCATCTATATTTTAACGTCTTTCATTTTGTCGATTAATTTTGTTGGACGTTTATAAATTCGTTTTATTTTCCGGACTATTTTTTTACGTGGAACGTTGGAGGAGAAAAAAAAGCGAAATCGCGAGTGAAAGTGTCTTTTATTTTCTTTTTTTTCCCTTGACTGCACAAGAAAGGATTTTCTTCTCTTTTTGCGTCTCATTCGTGCTTTCACACGAGGAAAACGTAAATCAGAATTTCTCTTCCATGGTCGCTGGTCCGATTGTCCACTCGGCGACAAGTCTGCATTTATCTTCGATGAGAAACAAATTGAATTTTTAATTAGAAGAAAGTAACAAAAAATTATTTAATAAAAAAAAACAAATGAAGTATTTTCTAGTTAAAAATAAGACATTCGTCTTGCCTATGGATAATTCGACTCGCTGGCCGAACATCCGTCTTTCTCACGCAAAAAACAAGCCATGTCTGTGTGTGTGCGCGTGCGTGTGTGAGTAACATTGTAAATCGTCTTCCGGAAAAAAATCGAGTCTCGAACGTAAAGAATTCTTCTCCATCGCAAAAGCTCGATTTTTTCCAAATTTCGACAAAATTCGAAATGCTCCTCGGCCCATGTTTTCCTACTAGAAACGAAGTATTGTTCTAAATCAAGAATTTATGTGTACAGAAAAACACAACATGAAAATCTCACGAAATTTTATAAAACGTTGTCTATCATCGTTTTTCGTTTTCACATTTCTCGCAGATATTATTTATTCTTATTTATTTATTTTTATGAAAAAAAGAATAAATGCATCGTTCATTGTTTATTCGTTACTATTTTTCATTATTATTTACTTACAATTCCCGTGGAAAGATTTTGAACGATTTTTTGTTTTGTCCTTTTTTTTTAACTTCTGGTTGTCCTCGTTTTTATTTTTGAAGAAATTAATTTTTCTCGTTTCCTTAATTGTGGCTCTTTTGATTTTGTTTCTTTCTCTTTCTTTTTTTTCTTCTCTTCACGCGAAAAATTCCGTTGCCCTCTGTTGTTCTTTTATCCTGTGATACACGAGATCAGTAGGTTTTGACGATCGTGAGCGAGAACACGTTTCTCTGACCCTCGGAAAATTAATCGATTGAAAAAATTCATGAATTTTGAATCATGAAAATCTCATGAAAATGAAAACTGTGAAAAAAGTATTGAAAAGCGCGATTGTCTCGTTGGAAACTTTTATTCTCGAACAATTCTTTTTTTTATCGCAAAAACGAGAAATGATTACAGAAGCCGAATTCCGAATGGGTTTTCTTGATATTTTTTTTTGTTTCTTTTCTTGACGTCAAGGTAATTGAGAAGAGCAAAGTTAGCCGCGTCGTGAACGAAATAGTAATGCTATACTTATAATATTAATAATAATAATATTAATGATAATATTAATAACAACATCAAAAATAAATGTGTAAATAGAGGAGGAGAAGGAATAATTCGAAAGCTCGAAAATGTAAATAGATTTTTTGATACGAGAATAACGAACAAAAACGAATAATTTAATTACGAGAGAAAGAGGAGGAATAGACTCAATGATCTGTAAAGATGAGAAATACGAGAGTTTGGAAAAAAAGAGAAAGAAAAGAAAAAAAGAGGTGACGAGAGAAAGGAAACAAAATCGTAACTTTCTGACGCGTTCTTCGGGTAGATTGGCAAAGCCCTTCGAAATATGAACAGTTTGTTAACCGTACTACTAATCTATATCGTTGATCTGTATGAAATTATTTTTTTTACACGAATGTAAGTAAGGAGGGGAAAACAAGGCGGACGAGAAAGGGAAAGACATGAAGAAAAAAACAGAAAAAGAGAGAGAGAGAGAGAGAAATCAGAAAAAACTATAAGGAAGAGAGGGAAGGAAAATCAGAATTGAAAATGGCAATATTTAGGGATCTCAGTGAAAGCTATGTTTTTTTAACTTTTCTACAAAGAGAGGAAAACGAGGGAGGAAGAAACGAAAAGATATTAAAGAAGGATTTAAAACGAGAAAAATATATATACGAGCAAAAACAGTTCAAAGTAACGCCATAAGTTTAAAATGTCCTTTTTTCATTAAATTGACCGATATTTGCGCAATTTTTAAAGAGAGTGACGTAATACGAATCAGTCCGAAATTTGTGACTATATCTTATCACCTCCCGCGTAATCGTATCATTCTTTTCTTTTATATTTACCGCTCTTTTTCCTTCGTTTCCACGTTTCTCGGAAACATAAATTCGTTTTGAATCTCCGTTGGCCATAAATCTTCGCACAATTCGAGTGTCCACAATTTTTTGAGATCCTCAAAGAATACATAAGTCCATAAGTCTAATACAATTTATTTTTCATGCAGTACAAATCAGGATTCTTTTTTGCGTAAAAACGAAGGAAAATCGAGTACATTTCTTTTGTCAGCCTTTTGGAAAAGGAAAATATCCGGAAAAAAATAAAATGGGAGAAACGAGAAACTCTTAACATTATTTTTATTTATTTTTTTACTTTGTTTCGTTGAATTCCTATTGTTAAATTCCTCACCGAGGATTTAAATTTGTTTCCTATTTGTTATCCAAACTGCGAAGAAGAAATGAGAGTGCAGTTTCGTCTAGAAACATCCAATCGAAGGCAATTAAAAAAAGAATAAAAGAAACGCTCTTAAAATGAGTTTATCGAACGAAAAAAAATCGAGAGAAAGAGTTTTGTTTCTCGGTTAGGTTTCGAAGAGCGAGAAAAGCGGAAAAGCGTGTCTCTCGCAAAAACAAAAAAAAACAAACCTGCCGCAGGTCGCGTAGGAATTTGTGTTACTTTTTTACAATTTCCTCCAGCAATTACGACGAGAAAGATGAGAATGCATTTTTTCCGAATTCGAAGCACACTCCGTCGAGCTCGAGATGCATTTTATTGAGATTACGAGACAATTTTACAAAAGAAAAGAAATAATGAGAGAGAAAAGTAAAGGAAATTGCGTGTAAATATTCGTTTAGTCGACGAGAAAAAGGAAAAACCAGAAGAGAGAGAGTTAAAAAAAGAAAAGAGAAAAATGTAACGCCACTTAGGGGCCTGCTCCGAATTTCATCATTGACATTTGTAAAATATTTTCATCGAGACTAGTCTGTCGTCCGTACTTTCGAGTTAAATGTGTATGTTGTGAACCTACGAATTGCCCTTGCCCCCCGACCCCCCTTGACACCCCCCCATCAACCCCTCGTTCTCCCTTTATATAACGAATTTTAATCTCGATATATATATAAGATATATATATTTTGTAACTGTAAACTGTATATGAAGTAAAATGATATATAATGATAAAAAACAACAACAAACAAAATGATAACAATATTGTATAGAAGAGAGATATTGAAATACATGAACGATGCTTTTAAAAAAAACAACAACAAAATGATCGTCTAACATCATTTTTGTACCACTAAATCAATGCTATTTTGCGTATTCTTTGTTTGTTTTTTCTCATCTTCTTTATTTCTTCTTTTTTTGAGATATTTTTTCGTTTCCTCGACAAAGTGACAAGTCTCGGCAATTTATGGAATTTTTTTTTCTCTTGTGGCGTGAATTATTATCTTTTGTGCGGCGCTTTGCTGCATTTTTTCTCTGTCTCTCTCTTTCTTTTTTTTATCCTCGATGAACAAGATCTGTGTCGACGTATTTTAACGCGACGACGTAGAGAACAATGAAGTAAATATCCGATTTGATGATAATGAAAGTAACATATCTCTTTTCTAACATTGTAGCGAAAAAAGTTTGCCCAAGTCCCTCTTTTCACACTGGCATCACAATTTTTTTTTATCGTCCAAGCTTCTCCGTCTTTGCTAAATTTTGTTTACTCGTTCTCATTGCTTGAATCACAAAAAATCTTATGTCTGTTCGTTCTCGACTATCATCGCTAAGCTTCAACATTTTTTCACAGCACTTTTCGATGGGATTTGGGTATCGTATCAAAGGAAAAAAAATTTTTTCTAGTCATTCTATCATGATATAAAAAAGAAGTTTCGAAATAAAAATAAGAGAGAGAAATGACTTGAAAACTTACAGTTTTAATGTTTGTAACTTTGAACAACTTTCGAGTTTCAAACTTGGGTAGAAGAGAACAAGAAAATCTTTGTTCATTAAAGAACAATCCGATAAAAATAATATTTTCCCATTTTCTCACTCGCTGCGAATCATCCCGAACCTGGCGAGATATGAAAAAATAAAGAAGCGCGCATGGGCTCGTACTAATAATCAAGTAGGTGCATTACATACCACTCGCATCCAAAGCTCCATTTAAATAATACACCGATTTATATTTCAATTTTAATTCATGCTCGATACTTTGATTTTTGGGTTTATAGAATATAATTTTCTCATCGTTTCATTTACTCTCGGTCCTCTCGAAAAATTTATAAAAGTCTCGATGAAAATACGAATTATTAACCACTTCTCCTAATAGCTTACAATAATAATACGAAAATACCGTTTAATGTTGTAAAACCTGGAAAAAAAATTTTTAGTCTGACATAATTTTGGATAAAACAGGAACTTAATAATAGTTTGTGTATTTGCTCATTCGTTATAAAAAGTGCAACAATTTAAGTTCATTGAATTTTTTATATTGAGCATTAAGAATGAATGTTTACTTCAACAATTTCTATTTGCATCCATAAGTGAAAAAGCGCACTTTAATATTCTGCTTTCGCCATATTTGCATGGTGTAATAGACAAATCCAGAAGTCAGAAATTTTTACATACATGAATATCGTAGTTGAAAATTTAGTTAGATCCGCAGCCACATTTTTTCGATGATATTGCATTTTATAATAATTAGTAAAAAATAGCGCTTGCGACTTTTTTCCATTGCGTTGAATTGCGAAAAATATTTTTGAACAAGTATCTTGAATTTTGTTAAAAAAATATCCAGATAATTTTTACGCTATTTTCTTTCGATAATTAAATTAAGGAAAAAAAATTATTTCCAGTACAGTAAAGTAACAATGAGTTATGATTGTTGTAGGTCGATGGGAATGGCTGGAGTTCTTTAGGCAGAATCTTGACCGGTCGAAAACCCGTCTTCTTGTATAGAAACGTCAGACAATGGAGAAAACGAGCAGCACAAATGACGAGATGCAATTTGCCAAATGTAGAAAAAGTTCCAGAGTAAGTACATTAGAAATTTTTATTAACTTTCGTATTAATCTCAATTTCTCATCACCAATACGAAAGTAATGATGGTTCGTCGATACTTAATTTTTTTATATTTAAATATTTTCAGATCAGCGGAACCTGAGAAACGTGATGATTCGGGAGTCGATAGTGACGGCGTGGTACTCAAAAGGCCGCAGTCCCTGAGATTAGCTGAAAATTCTGAAAATTCCGAAATCATCACTTCCGATGAGACACAGTGCACCTTTAATCCGAACAGTTATCACATGCTTTATGTCGCGAGTAAAGAAGCTTTCCTTTACAAGCAAAATTCGCTTAGTCGATCTAAAGCGGTAATTAAAAATTATTGATTTTCACACAAATTTAACGACTTTACTTTTAAAACCAGAACTTAATTTGATTTAAATTTTTATCCAAATGCAGAGTCATCCGGCAGTCACGAAGAAATTAAACGACAAGTTCCACGGATGGTTAGGAAAATGGGCAACGACGAACGTGACGGAAGCGCAACAACGTTTGTGCCAAGACTGGCTATTAGGAAGATACGAGAATTTGATTCCGCACAGGACGCGAGTGATATCGGACAACGATCAGACCCGAACGCCTTACAGACAATACAATCGGTATCGGGTTGAACGTTTGCAATCGGAGACACAGAGCGAAGCGTCGAATGCGTAGCATAGACGTCTAAAAGACTCTCATTCCCTTATGAATTCCCTAAGCAAGTGAAACGTGTTCGCGCACTCTATTTTATAGTCGTTTTTTTTCAACGTTGACAGCCTGCAGCGAATGAGGAGCTAGGGATACCGATTCGGAAATATGAATTGACGAGATGAAAAACGGAGAAAAGGTGCGCGCGTGCGTGTATGTGTGTGTGCGAAACTCTCAAAATGATTTAAATCCAATGAGGAACGTGACGATCCAGCGATTGTGACTTTTTTAATTTTATTTTATTATTCTTTTTTTTAAGAGAAAGAATGTAACAATTTCTTTCGTTGCATCCCAACGATGTGAACTCAAATAACATCACAATCAAACGTTTTTTCTCTTGTACGAGGCTGAAATCCGCGTTGAATGCAGCTAAGAGACTCAGGATCACGAACGATTACTCGGGATTTCGTTACGGAAAAAATTGAAAACTCCGCAATTCCATTTGTTAAGACATTTTTTCGGTACGTTATTTGTACCGCGTGCATATAACAGAGTAAAAATGATTGCGTAGTCAAGGGGGGAAAATGTGAAAAAATCGGGTGACAAGGTTGTAACGCTTTGCGCGCTATTTTTATAAGCAAAAAAGTATCCAAATTTCTAAAAAAATCCCGAGTATATTCCGCAAGTGATATTTTTTATTTTCCTTTTGTGATTTTCGATTCTTCGTTTTCAGCGACAATAGCCTCGTCAGTGATGTTTCTGTATCGTTCTTTTTTCTTTTTGTTAATGGGCTCTCTGAAAAGCTTGTTACACGATTTGTGAATCTCGACAGATATTACGAGCTTTTTCCTTTTTTATACAAGGGCGACCTTAGTTTTCCACCGAGAATGAGCTTTTTGTTATCGGATATTTTAAACTTATTTTAAATATTTGGTAAAGGAAGAACGATTCGCGCGGCTGCTCCGATCGAATATTTTTTTGACCAGATTCACTACGAGCAATGTTATCGATCCTCTGACACGTCAATACTTTTCGTTTTTTCTGTACCGGAAGTCTCGACGAACCAAAGTTACATATTGACCAATGAAAACGTAATTTGGACTCGGATGGTAACAAAAACACTATTCTCGAACATTTTCCCTTTACAGTCGTCACTTTCGACAAAAAATAAAAAAAACTGCGAGATTGTTTAGAAAATTTGATTTCTGGATGCCTCGTAACGCACATCGAAAGCATTTTAGTAAATGATATTTACGAAAAGCTAAACCAGATGCATTTTATACGAGACAATTTATTCCAACGACATCTCTTGTGTAGATTTATTTTTAAAAAAAGCAGAAGCCTATTTTGTGAACGGAAAGAGGCGTGCACATCGAGAATTATCGAATTTTCAGCTCTTTCACAACTTTGAAATGTACATTATATAAATATGTGAATATGTATGCGTCTTGCTTTTTTCTAAAAAGATGAGTTAGGAGCTCATCCTTTTTTTCGTTTCTCTTTCCTCTCCTCCCATTGAATGTTGTGGATTCGAGTGCGTGAGAACGTTCGTGCACACACAGAGCTCAAGCGATATTTTTTTTGTATATTCGTTTAAGATTAATTATTAAATGTAATTCCACAATGTGTACAAATAATTCATACATTATACATAAAAAATTATAAAATCTATCTTTCGACTCTTTATGTTTTCCATTGACTTGATTAAATCGCGTCTGTAAACAAAGATTAACCGTGTACACTGAAAAAATACATGAAAATTGATTTTTTACTTTCTCTTCGAAAAGAAACAGTTTTTCTTCATGGGCTAAAATTCATCATTCATGACCACTTAATATGTAATTTGTACTACGATGAAAAATCTTCGAATTGTCTCCAGACAATGCTGATAAATTGGGATAGTGCAAGCAGAGATAAAAAATGTCATCGTTTAAAGTTTCGTTTCTAATAATGATAGTACAATTTTTTTTAAATTTTAACTTTAATTTACTTTTTTATTTAAATGAAGAATGTAATTTTTAGTAATAATGTATAAGTAGTCAATTCAATTTTACTGATGATACACTGTATTTTTTACAATTTCTTTGCGAATTTTCAAATTCCACTAAAAATCACTTTTTTAAGGAATTTAATTTCAATCCGTGAAGATAAAATTTCGTAATACTATACCGGAACACTTCATTTTCCAAACATAGCCTTTGAACTGTTTGACCATAAACAATGTTTATTATATTTTCTCATTTTCCTCACAATCGATCATGATCGCGAGACTGCACGTAGATGCGATGCTGGATTCTGTCCGGAGGAAACTCGAAGATGTGAGCGCGAAATTTCATGAATCTCAACGATCTCAACGTTCAAAGTCGATGACCTTGTACGGATGCAAAAGTGGGGACTGTGACGTCATGAAGAGAATGTTCGTCCTACCAGAGCCAAAGCGCATTATCATTCGCGCTCCAGCGAAATTCGCTGTATCCAGTCGTTTCTCGATTTATCTCTCAGTTCGCCACCCAGCCACTATATCGGATTTTCCCTCTCTCGTAGCCTCGTGACGTGCACGGGATAAACCGAGCCTTCCCGACCTTTAGGCTTCTCCAATCCCGAGATTTCCACTCTCTCAGCCGGCAACGAGAACGAATACTAACGCAAAAATAAAAACAAACATTTACGCAAAAAGTTCCGTTACATTTTTTGAAAACGCGGTCAGGCTTGTTTTCATAATTATTATATTGTCATCCAAGCTTTATAATGTCACGAGTTGTATTCGAAAGAAGGTAGATTGTATTTTTGAAATGAATAATTTTTTTTAAAAAACTTTACGGAATCAATTTTTTTTCTGAATAATAAAAAGCACATTGTAAGGAATGTTTTGAAAGTATTTAGGAAATTCCGTTAACTTTCTATGTATGTCATACGTATTTATCGTTAACAAAATTTGTGTTAGCAATTATTTTTTAAGGCTCTATTTTTTCCATTTTTCAACAAAAAAACAGTATAAAAACACTTCGTCGAACTAGTTTATAGTTCCTCAATAAAAAGACCACTTGTCCGAAAGCTTTTATCTTTTCAGAAAATTCTGTTAACGCAGTCTGGAAATGTCGTCCGTTTTATGATTGACGAAATCTCGTTATCAGCAAAAAATTGTGTATCTTGACTATATAATTTTTCGAAAAAATAAGATATACATGCTTTTCCAAAATTTTCATCGGAAAATAAGTACAACACAGAATCATTTAAAATTTTAAAATCTTTTATTATTATCTCCTTAACACAAGAGTACTTATTCTAATAAAAAAGGCTTACATAATCCATAACAAAGTACGCCTTTCGCATTTATTTCAACAAGTACCATCCGTTTGAATTGACTAGTATTAACAGAGTTTTTGTTTCAAGTGTTTCAAGGTCAAGTTGTTACATCAAAGACCGCGTCTGAATTCTTCAATAAGTACATGGCACGTCATTTATCACTTATTCATTATTATTATTATTATTTTCATTTTCTTCCAATTCGACCGGAGAATTGAGGTTCTCTCGAAGAGAATTTCGGGCCCGACGAAGTTCTGACGGATCTCCGAGCTCTGTTCACATTATTGGGGTTAACGTTGCCCTGCTTAGGTGGACCCGAGACTCTGATACCTCCCTGGGCTGCGATGGCTTCACGGTTAATATACCAATACGGCTGTTGATCCACCGGCAATTTTTCGTACATTTCCCATACTTTAGGGTCATTGAAAGCATCGTAACGCCCGTTGTATGGCGGGACAGTGGCGTCTGAACCTCCTCCGAGGCGCTGACCAACTCCTGCGCTCGCACTGTTCGCAGCTGTAGACTCCGCAGGAAGATACTGGGGAAGAGTTTCCGGGAACCGGTTAGGTCGTCCAGCGTAGGGAGGACGCTGTGACATTGTCATGACAACCAATCCGGTTAATACTATGAAGAATTTCATCTGCAAAAAAAAATTGAAGAAAGTGTTAAAAATTACAAGTAAAAAATGTTAAAATTTTAGTAACTTAAATTTAATTCAATTAGTAATTTTTAAATATAATACTAAATTGATTTCCTCTTTGCAAATAAAGATGAAGTATGTCATTTCGTAATTCAAAATTTAAAAGAGAATTTCATGTAAAAGAGATTTGATGAATTCATTGACGGATATAAAAGTTTTTATCAAGAAAGGTTTATCATTTTTTAAATCATTGCAAAAATTTTAGAATGCTCCGAAAGCCGATTTTTTCTAAATCGATTATTTGAGACTTTTATTTAATTCATTCTGGAATTACTTTTCATAACTGAAAATAGAAAATATTACATGGACTTTAGTATAAACTTTTATCATAAATATGAAATTTATGATGACTGTTTTTTTAACTAGCCAGTTACAGAAATAATTCTTATGAAAAATATTTTATGAACATTAATTGATAGAAATTTGCAACTGATTCAAGTGAACAATTTATTAACAACCGAGATTAATTGTTTCATAACATATTGGACCAAGTATTATTGAAAGTAGTTGAAATAATATTTACCATCTTGTATTTTTGATTTTCGAAGTGTCACAGTTTTTAAAGAGAAATCCGTTAAGCTGGGTGACCGAAGGAAACAAATTAACGAGAATGTTCATCGACGCTGTCGCACTCTGTTTTGAGCTCTCAGTTCCGATACAATCGCTATATATCTGGTCGGGAACACAAGAGCGAAAAGAGAAAAAATTGCGTATAGCCCGTGGGGAGAAAGAGAGACGGAGATCTCGTACACTCCCACCATACGAAAGCGCGTCAAAGAATTCTCGGGGAAGTTGAAAGAGAGTAACCCACATTGCAGAAGCTTTGACGGATTATCCCAAAGAATGGGAAAATAAAATGGTATCAGAAAAAAAAATATCAGCAGTTTGTTTTCATTTTTTTCATCAGCTATTGACTCATCATCGGGGGAACGTGCTGAACAATCCTCCAATGAATTTCATCAGACTCACTAATAGATTGAACATTTATTTCCAGGAAATACTTTATAACCGTACACCTTGCATTTTAAGAAGTGAGCATTCCATGAATTCGCATATTTTTAAAGTATTGAACGTGATCCGAAATTTTTACCAATAATGAATAGTATCAAACGATTCAACATTGCTCTTACGAAAAAAAACACGCGTGGGCGTATATTACTTATCATTTTTTGAGGCGTATTTAATTACATTTTAATACTCCACACAAAAAAATTACGGTTTTTATCGCGGAACACTCGTAAAAAGGTTTTTTTTATCGTTGATAAATAACATAGTGAAACAATGTTTTTTTAATTTATCTAAAAAATGTATATATAACTTTATGTGTGCTTTGAGCTATTATTTTTATTTATTTATTATCATTTTTTATTCAAATTCATACAACATTTATTAATTAACAAAAAAAACTGAAAAAAATGGAGATAAGTCTCTCGAACTTGTATTTTTCGGTTCATCGAATAACTTCACCATGCATCGATAGAAAAATATGTAAATCTACAATAGTTTTAGCCTTTAAAAGTTTCAAGTCATTCTTCGACTGAAAATTTTATACATATTGAATATTGAATACATTTTTCGAGCGAGCGGTTTTCTCCCATGGCTCATCGCAATTGTTTCGAATGGCCTTTTTCGTCCAAGACGGATGAGCATCAATGACGTCAAGCGTCAGATACCGCGCGAGACTGGCAGACGCGGAAATTAATTTTCATCTACGATCAAAAACCGAATATTTACGTTTTTTACGCATCGTTCTCTACTCAAATGCATAGTGATTAATATTTTTCCATGGAAGTTTTCAATAGTAAAACAAAAATTTGAAATAATGCTACAAATTTTTTTTTTTTAAACAAAAGGAACTAAAAAATGTGTTATTGTAATATTATTACTATTACAGTTTTTGAGACCTGTATTTGATATCGAAATTTTAATCAGCATAAAACTCGTTCGTCAAAATACCAAACAAGAAAAAAATGTGCAAAAAAAAAACTGAATACTTTGGTGATACAAACTAAAAAATATTAACATTTCAACAATATATCTGATTTTCTTGTTCAACAAAAAACACATTTACTTGTGAGAACAATTGACTGACGTAATCTTATTTTCAGGATCCGCAATGAGATCATTGTTGAAGATTATTGCTCTAATAGCAAAATTACAACGTTTCACGTTGCTCGCGTCGAACGTGAGAAATAGTTTCTTCAAGGACGACAATTAAAGATAGAGATACCAAAAATCTGTCACGATTCTTTTTTGATAAAAATCCTTTCTTAAAAGTGATTCCACGCAACATATTGCTTATGGTTCTCGTAACTTATAAGTAATTTATATCACATGTAATTTTTTTTTAACCCAACTGCACAGAAACTGAAAAGTGTCAGTTTTCAGGCGGAAAAGTGAGACTTTTCTTCCCGCTAAAGCAGGTTAACAATCTCAGCTGTCTGGGGAGTAGTTTTGAACAATTATATGCACAGCTATGAAGGAAAGAAGACGTTTTCAGCCCGGGCAGCAAAACAGCGGGTTGCAATCGGCTACTTTCCTCCCTATTTGAATAAATAACTATTTGTTCTTGGAATATTCCAGCATTAATTCAACGAGTGAGTTTCCTGTTTTTCCGTAAAAACGTTGTTCCCCCTTTTTTATTAATTTTCAATCGAATAAGTCGAATGAGGCGTGAATTTACTTTACGAGCATCTGAATCATGAGCAATTAAACAAGCGAAGAAAGAAGTGACAAACTGCTCGTCTTCAAGGTAACCGGAATCGCAACTGCATCGATGTCATAACCGATTCACTCGATACACAAACTGCATTTTCGCTTCTAATGTTGGAAAAATTATTGGACATTCTCATAATAAAATTTTTCATAATTTCTATCTTCATGAAAGCGAGAATGGTTAAATAATAAAAAGAAAAAAAAATGCCCTCGTACACCAAAGTGTTTATATAAAGTTGAATCAAATTGCTCGTTTTTTTTCTCAGTAATTACTGATGACTCACTGTCAAAATAAATGCAATTTTGTACTATGGTACCGTTTGAAATGTCAACCTTTGTACGGGACAATTTCAACTTGCGAACAAATTGCTTGATTCGTATAAAAGGAGGAACGTTCAAATAATATAATTCTTTAAGTCTCGGACGACTGGAAGGCAACATGTTGAGTGTACTCTTGCCATTTTTTTTGGGTACGTTACTTTCTACCATATCACATAATAAGAGTAAATGTAAAGAAAATTCATAAAAATAGTTAATTTGGTAACAAGCTATTTCTAGTCCCCTGAAGAATGGTGACTGGAACAACGATGTGGATCTCAAATTCACCGGGCACGTGAAAATGTTGACATCTCTTGAACGGGACGAAGGTGATTTGTTCGGCAACAATCTAAGTTTTGATCTTCTCTGCCAACCTCGCACAAACAATACGCTTTCCTGCAAATTAGAAAACACTATGATAGGAAGAATAAAATCAAAAGTTTACGACATAAATTATAACGAGGAAATCGAGAATCGTCAAAGAATGCAAATTACGGATACAGCATTTAATATCAAGTTTAACGAAAGAGGGATAGAGAGTTACGAGATCGAAAAAACGAATCCTCGTTTAGCTTCTTGGTGCTTGGACATGGTGCGTTTGATAGTGAACCAATTGACTATCGGAGCCAGCATCGCGGATGAATTTACACCGAGGTTCCGAATTTCGGAGAACTTCACATTTGGCGAATGTAACGTCGACTATTCCGTCACGAGGAAACCTATCGAGGAGGGCAAAGGAAACAAGCAAGAGTTTGAGCTCGTACCGCTTGCGAGTCTTGGAAAATTCCACGATGAGACTATAATTATTGACAAGAACTGGGATGTGAAGGATTGTCTGGTTCACACTGATTACTTTTTTGGTTCTCGATACACCTTCGGTATCGTCGAGAGGGAAGTCTTGACCAAGCTGGTAAAATAAATTTATAGAGTGTAAGGGGGAATACTTGATGAAGAGAAATTTCTATTTTTTAAATCCACAGAAAAAGTCGACCAGCCGAATCTCAGTATCGAAGTACGGATTTAAATCGGACACATTGAATGAGGTCGAATTATTCGGAGAAGACCGCATACATCGTGGCAATGCTCTCGACCACATGATGATCAAATTTGTGTCAGTTTCACTAACCAAAGCTCCGTTCCCACCACTGAGGAATCC
Organism: Cremastinae sp. B BG-2022a; assembly: GCA_030522605.1. Taxonomy (NCBI): domain Eukaryota; kingdom Metazoa; phylum Arthropoda; class Insecta; order Hymenoptera; family Ichneumonidae; species Cremastinae sp. B BG-2022a. Next base: position 9,725 of record JAPYYX010003242.1, on the reverse strand, counting down.
AGTGAAAGTAGGAGTCGTCGCTAATAGGCCAGAAAATCGTTTCGCACAATAATTTTTTTCCGTTTGAGCCTGAAATAAGGATAACTTTCATGAGACAAATGTTTATGAAATTTTTACAAAGCATATTACTCTCAATTACAAATGAGTAAAAAAAATCATTACTTACGGAGTAACGTGTTTTACCAATTTTCCAAAATAAAAGTGCATGAGTTTGTTATTTGAGAAAACCCCGTAGAATGATTTCCATATTCTTCTTCTGATTTTCTTTAATAGCAACCTCGAATATTCGTGCTCTGGAATTGACATAATCAGGTTGATACATTTTTCAACGAGTAAATCCATTGTATCTCATATAAATTTTTAGCCACTTTGTATCTAGGGTATGTGATAACTGATTTTAATAAACTTACTACGTATATAATAAGCAATTATTCGTACGAGATGATCAACAGTGTCCCAAATGATATCCCAGACCTTTACCGCGAGTTCCTTCTTCAAACGGTTGAAAATCTTAGTTACCAAGAACGTACAACGCAGTGCCAATTTATGACCTGCCGCGCTCGCAATCGTCAGCAAGTCTTTTACTTTATTGATCCTCGGATCCAAAACGAGGCCTGACAATTTCAATGAATTAAAGACGTTCAATTTGAAATCGAACATTCTGTAATCAATTTGAAAGGAATTATTAACCAAAAATTAACGAACTGTAAATGAAATCTCTTCGTACTAAAATAAAAACGGAAGTGAAAAATTTGATTGAAATTAAAGAAGGAAAATCATTTGATTGAAAGAAATAAAACAATGTGTAAAACTTACACCAATTCATTACGCCAGTTTAACTGTTGCATCGATTTTAAATAACAGTCCTTCGTTTTCTTGTAAATCGGTGTGACTCCAAGAGTTGAAGTATCAAAGGTGTATCCGTAAAAGTTGATACGCGAGGATTGCCGAAGTTTTTTCGACTTCACGTTGGTCTGAGTTTTTTTCATATTGAATTGACAATTGCACGTACTATCACCTTTCTTTATCGTTGCGATGAAACTGATAAAAAAATATTGTTTGTAGATCTATATGTTTTTAGGAAATAATTTACGTACCTTCTAGCTTTTTTTTCATTTGTCGTGATATACATATAATCATCAACATATCTGAATAAGGTTCCGGATTTCATGAAACGTTGGAAGACGTTTTCTGTCACGTAACCGTAATATATATCGAAGAATACCGAAGACAACGGTGCTCCTTGAGCGACCCCTATCGGCCGACCGTACATGATCCCATTGCACTGGAACTTTGCAAACAGTTTATTCCGATTTGTACCCAATTAAAATTTTTTAAACAATTTCATAAAAATTGATTCATACATGAAATATGCTTTTGGTAAGAGTAGAATAGTACTCGATAAAAATCGACAATTGTTTTCAAGTAAATGAAAAATTTTATTTAAAAGCCAAATAAAGAAACAACTAGTTCTCAAAAATGTGTCGTACTTGAATAGATAATGAATTAGTAAATTTTATTTAACCCTAATCACTCACACTTTAAAAAAGTCGCACGTTCCCTACAGGGGAGTCAAATGAACCCCACGCAACTTTCAAATTTTCTAGGATTAATTGTATGCATGATTTCAGAACTATCAATTCTCAGTTAGTGTTTAGTACATGAAAAAAGGGAATGCACACAGTTTTGATATATTCATTTAATTTGGAGATTTCTGTACAAAATTCTAAAATTTTAATATCACAAAAGCTACTTCTGAATCAAAACTTCTTAACTTTGTTAATGTTCATTTTTTTCATTGACATTTGATTCAAGATTTTACTTAAATACGAAATAGATCGCGTAAAAATTTATGATAGGAGTAAGATTGCCATGCTTCAAAAAACCGATATTATTTAAAAAATACAAATAAAATGAATTAAAACTTACTTTTTGTTCGAAAATAATGGTTTTTATAAAAGAACGTACATGTTCTTTTGATATTTTTTCTGTTAAATGCGGAGCTTCTGCAACTATGGAACCCCGTTGCAGTGAAACATTTCCACATCTAAAGAAAGGCTTGGAAGTCACTTTTACCTTGCCATAGAAGGGTGTTATTACTGTCCGCCAATCCAGAAATAGATATTCACCGGGAATCTCATCCAACATGTTGCTGATCAATTCGTATAATTTTGCTTTGAAAAAAAAAAATTGAAATAAAATATTGCTATAAAAAATTATTGTTTATCGGATAGTACAATTAAACAACGTGAGAAAATAAAATACCTTGATCAACTGAATCAAAAGCGTTCTCGATATCCGTAACAACGACATAAACTTTGCGATTCGGATTTTTTTTTTGTATTTTCGAGTGTTTCAGCCACACTTTATACAGGGCATGCGTTGACATTTTTTCGTTTTTCTGCCAAAGCAATTGCTTCAGCAATGTATTAACTTTCGCAGCATCATCCAAAAACGCCTTGTTGGTTCTGAAATAAAAGATAAAAAAGGAAATTTAAAACCATTTTTTTCTCAGTTTATTAGAATTTTCTCAGTTTATCACAAGTTGATTAGAATAACACAAAGCCTCACGGAAATGTTGCTATGCATCGAACACCTTTCCTTTTTGGATATACTTGTATTTGCCCAACCGGCAATTTTATACATTGTGGATTACTTGGGATGTTTTCTTCTTTTACAAAGTAACCAAGATTCTCCATTTTTTGCATGTACTGAACACGTTCTTTCTCCATTCTTTTTGAACAAAGAACTATCTTTTCTTCGGTATGCAAATCTCTTCTGACGGAGAAAACTCTTTTGCATACTCGATAGAAAATCTGGGTGAACAGCCACTTGACAATTCTTGCAAACACGAGCCATCGATCAATTCCTTTGGACAAATCTCCAAACCAATCAATGCAAGCAATCTAAATTTCGAATATTTCAAGAAAGTTTAAGCGGCCTCAATGGAGAAATTATTTTGTGAAGAATGAATTTCATCTTAAAACAAAAAACTCAGAACTTACTTCCATAGAAAGCAGGTATGATGTCAAATCCAATGCTTTACCCCAAGGTATTGTAAAATAGTCTTTTAATGCCTTTCTAAGAACAATCCGATTTGCTCTGCATTCTAGCAAACCTGGCGGAATAACTTCTTTGATGATAACATCGAAAAATGTACAAAGATGTTTTTTAGATACGAGGAATAGATTTCTGTTTTTTTTTCTTCCTCTATCCAGGATTGACTCCAAGACTTGAACATAATCAAATTTTTCGTGATTTTCTTTTAATTTCTGGAAAATTGTGTAAATATTCCTGTCTAATCTTTCATCATTGATGATATCATTTATGTCGTTTGGTTCCTGGCGACGACCAAAATCAATTTTCATCTCCAAGTCTACTAACATCGGTACACAAGGTTCATCCAGTCTATCTTTCATGACAATATTGTATTTTCCGAACAAATCTAGAAAAGTGAAGAAATTTAATAATTGTATATGGATTCATTATAATCAAATCTTGCATAAAACAAAGAATTTTGTTTACCGTAAGATTTACGAAAACTATGCCGTTTCTCCTTTTTTTTTCGATGTTCCGTTTTTCGCCAATCTTCAGCGAGTGGTAAGCATTTATTTAAATTTTCGTCGTTTTGAGTTAAAAACGTTTTCCAATGCTTGCCCGGCGTTATTATTTTCTTCTTTAGAAATCTAAAAATATTGCGTAATTTTTTTTAGGTTAGATGGACCATAATAATTCCTGATAATCGAACTCGGGCTTCTCCACTTTTTTTTCATTTTGTTCCAATTAATCTACTTAATATACTATGAAAGTAGTTATAAAATTATGTACGCTTCTCCAAGAACATGCATGGCATAAAACTGACCAACTGACGAACCGACTCTCTCGAATTTTGTTGTTTACGCGGTTCGGAAAAAATTATATACGCATGCTCATATGACCTTGCTTGAAACAATGTTCCACGCCATCTGTTTTGAAATTGTGAAACCTTCGGTACCGACACGAGTAGCACAAAAGCTTTATTCCACACAGAACAACTTTCTACATTTTTGGTTATTCCGTGTTCCGAAAATTCACTACCATCTACCATTTCTGTTCCGCGCTCCAAGTTTACGTAAGGTGATGTTTCATTGAAAAAATTATATTTTTCGTTGATATTGTTGATGAATTATTAAACCGAATGAAAAATATGATTGCAGGTGAACAAAATGGGCTTGCAAGGTTTTGTCTACAACGCCGTTTTCAAGAGGACTTCCACGTTCTTGATTACTATTATGTTCGGAACCTTTATTTTCGAACGTGGGACTGACATAATATCCAAAGCAATATTCGAAGAAATTAATAAAGGAGTGAGTGTATTTTCTTTTCTCCAGTGATCTACTCGTCGATTTCATTACTTTGTTTTTAAAACACCCTTCATATACAAAAAATATCTTTAGGCTCCTGCGTTATAATTGAATACCTTCAAACTTATAAACAATTAAGACATTATTTCATCCGATAACATCAATTTTCCACTAGAACTAATATTTTCAACCTTCTTTGTTACAGAGATTATGGAAGGACATTAAGCACAACTATGAAAAGTAAATAATAGTTATACATAATGGATTAATTCATGAATATTGGAAGTACAATATTGTACCCTTCCAATTAATTTATTCAGTGTAAATAAACAAAAATTAGAAAATTGTTTAGCAAACTTGTTTAATTTTCAATTACTTGTCTTCTTTTTACTTGATTATCATTTTTTTAAGTTACCAAGAACTGAATGAGATTATAGTTGTACTTACACTGAGTAGTTGGACTAAAATATGAATAAATAAGTTGGAGTAGAAAATCATTCAACAAAATTATTCATCTCTCGTTTACCTAAATGATCATGAATATTATTTTGAAGTGATGAAAAAAAAAACTGCGAGGTATAAAATGTGATAATTCAGAGCAATTGCAAGCAAAGAGCTAAAAATTTCATAAAAACCATTCATTGATAAGTGAATAATAACAAGTTCTCAGCAAAAATCAGACCCACCTGCCATTCTTTCGGTCAAAAAGAATATACCAAAATTTTTTAATGTTCAATTATTCAAAATTATAAGAGAAATGTGTGACAAAGAGTCATGCTCGGTGACTCTGTGGATTTTTCCTACAATACTGAAAGATGGCTTAAACCAACGAATTCAGAAGAATAAAGAACTCCAGTTCTATAAGGGAAAGTGAGGCTGGGAATTTTCGATGTACTTTTGCTGTTCACTTCACTGTAGGAAGCTTGGCCTTATGGCCGGTTACCCCAGTTAAATTGGACACACTTTTTAACATGGCGACCGGAGATCTTTACTATTCTGAATTCGTTGCTTAAACTAACAGTGATATATTGTTTTTTATCAGAAGAATGGCAGATGGCTCTGATATTGAATGAAAATTCATTTATCAATTATAATCTGTTATTCACAAAATCGAGTAACAGTTTGCTATATTAGCATATTCTCGAACAATATCTAGCACAAACGGTGGTTATACGAAAACTAGTTGAAATACATTTATGTTTTTCCAATTAAATTATCTTATATAGAAAAAAATGAGAAGTTACTAAGCAAAATAGTATCTAATGAATTCCTGTATTTTTTCAAATCATTAATCACTATTGATTCATAATACTTTAAAATAAATTCTTCAAAATAAGGATGAATAAATGTTTGAAACTGAGTGGAAAGTCCGGTAATCGATCAATTGTATTTTCATTAACAATAAATATAATATCTTGAGTACATAACTTCACATAGTTTCATATCATAAAATGATACAATTACAATCGAAGAATAAAATATATGCTACAAAACAATGAAAATGATTTTCCTAACAAGCATGGAAGGAAGTGTAAAAAAAAAAACGCTGGAACGGTTTTACACATTTCTTACAGACAAGAGAAAGTACCACAACTTTTCTATTATCTGTTTTTCAATTGGCTATGATAACATTGAAAAAATTGATTACGCATATAGTTGTGTGTATTGTTTGAAATTTAAAATGTAATCTAATTAATGTAAGACATGATGTTTGAAAGACTATTTTTGATTAGATCAATTAATTCATGAATGAGTAAGTTGAATAATTTCATAAAACAATTTTGTGCATTATACTGTGTATCGTTAAACTTTTGATAATTTGTGAAAGAAGGAATTTTCAATTACTTTCATTAGTATAATAGTCTTTGATCCTAAAAGCTAAAATTCTTCTCGTTCTCCTGCTGCTTGTGCGATAATGTCTTTTTTCTCGTTCATGTATGTCGCAGCAAGCAATCAACTCGCTATTCTCTTTGTATTCTCGCGTTACAATTCGTCTCTGTTACGTTTGACTATTTGGCTGGATAGCAATTATTAGCATAACGTAACATTTATATTCGCCCTATGGTTAAAAATCGAGTATCCGATTAAAAAGAACATTCGTGCTAACGTTAAAGCTCTCAAAGAATAAAAAACGCGGAATATCGTATAATTTAATGGTACAGAATTGATTGTTCAATCGATATTTTATGGATAGAATAAGTCCATTCGGAAATTGGCTTCGAATTCGGAAATTTGTGGAATGTTTGATTGCCCGTAAGCAAAATTTTTCAATGTTCTGGCAATTAAATTTTTCACGACTTTTTTCGAAGGTCTTTTTTCGCCGAAACTATATTAAAACTTTTTCTTCATTTAAATACTATATATAATATAGGTATATACATAAATACATACATACATTCCAATTTTTTTCGATAATACATTTCTGGTAGATAATTGGTAGATAATTTTTTATGTGCCTAAGAAATCCTATAGCATCTTGTTAACACCTTGAGACGTATGTACCCTTGGGATAGACGTCTTGAACATTTAAAACTCTGGTCACTGCCCTTCATAATATTTTGTGATGTGCTCGAGCATCAAATTTTTCAACACGTATACACATTTGAATCAATTTTCCGGGCTATACGTTAACGGTATTTTTTTCTGCGTTTCGAAACTCTTAAAGAGTCATTCGATAAACATTTCATTCGTGACTCGAATAAATCTCAACAATTCTTTATCTCATTTCTCCCTCTCGCTTATCATTTTCAGTCCTTTCCCTTTTTTTGTATATATCATTTGTCTTTCAATATATATACTGTCTCTCCGTTAAAACTATATTTCGAAAAATATATCTCAATCCAGACTTTCAACATTCTCAATTCGCCGGAATGGATCAAGCAACTTCACCTCAACGATGCATTAGTCTTAAAAAAATAAATATGTTTGTTTATCCCTTCAATTACTATTTGAAGATCTTATTGTACTCGGATAAAAGGCATTCGATAACCAAATTTTGTTGTATATAATCCAATGCCATGTTCGCGCTTTCCTCGGCGGGCCACATCAACGTTGGTCCAAATACTATCGCCAGATTCGGTATGTGCATGCGATTGAATTCTTGATACGACGTGACTCTGCAATGAGATGAAATGTTTTTACATTAGTCACATTTCAAAATTTTATTTTGTAATAAAATGTTTTTGTTTCATAACATATCAAGTCTTACTTTAAAAGGTGTTTCAGCAAAAATTGCAAGGTATCGTAATTCGGAGGTGGCAGCGCCTTGACAATTTCTCTGAAGCATTGAATTTTTGCAGAAGTCTTTTTTAACACTGAAAAAATAAACTCAATGTCAGTATTGTAACTACAATTCACTTTCAGATTTCAGATCATCATATTTAGTTTCATTAACAAGATATTATTTGCTTGTTGATTGCGACTATCGAGGAGGAACAATGATTAGGTTTTTTCCAAATATTATATTCTTTTATATATCTTTTGATCTAGTTATATTCCCCCACCCCCTAAATTCCGTAATTTTTTTCTTACTGCTCGCGTTAACTGCTTCTTTGAGGAAACTCGAGGGTATAAGAGGTTCCTTCAATTCCCTAAAAAAGAGCTTTAACGCTCCAGCCAATACATGAACGTCCTCCTCTTGCGCTAGTACGTCCAATTTGTATTGATCAACCTGTAGCCGAATCTTCTGTATTTGACTCAGATTTCCACTTGCTCTATACAAGCCATCAGTCTTCATGTTTTCCTCGTTACTCTCCAGAACTTCGATGCACGTTTTTACAAACAGTGGTATTCTCGGTGACTCCGTTGGACAAACATCGCTCAAATACGAACCAAACGCGGGCTCATCTAAAATTTTATTAAAAGTTGCATTTTAGTTAATGTTCGAAATATTTTTATGAGTACAATTACAATTTTTAAGATTATTTTAACATCATTATTAATTCGATACGAACCTTTGTAAATACCATTTTTCACCAGCAATTCAACCGCTGGCCGACGTTGAAAAAATCGTCGAAGCTTAGCTTTTATTTTCGTTTGTCTCTCAGCGGCACTTCCACTCAAATCCTCCAACGAGTCGTCCAATCTCTTCACTATAAATTTAAAAAAAATGTGATTTTATCAGAATACATGTATAGTCTTACAGTTTCAGAATATTATAGTCGTAGAAAATAAATTTAACATACTTTTCATCGATCTTGAGCGCGAAATCTTCGCGGATTTTTTACTATCTTCAGGTAGATTTAATTCGGTGGGTTGTTTCCCTCCGCTGACCTTGCGAGCCTCTCCAGCGGTTGACAGAACTTTTCCTTGAGATTTGAAACCGGATGGCTGAAAACAAACAAATTTATTTTTTTCAATCACATGTAATAAATCTAAATTTCCATTGTGATTGTATAATAGTAATTACTTTTTATTTACTTTGACGGAATTTTTCGAAATCAGTATTCAAAAGATCTTTTTTATCACTTATCACTTCAATAAAATGCATAAAGTTTTTTAACAGGCTATTCGAAAGCTTCGAAAGGAATGTAAACTTACCAATTTCCTTATAACCGCGTGTATTTCCTCAAACCATTCATTTGCAACGGTCCCATTGTCGCTTTGAATGAGCACTTGAAGACCGAGAACTGTACTGATCATATAAACATTTTTTCGACTGCTAGCTCTTTCACCTGGCTCAACCAACGCTCCGTTCAGATCAACGGATATGTCCGGTTTGGCCATAGCCGATTGACCCGTCTTCTGCTCAAAGTAATCGTGACATAAGTATTTTTGGTACATTTCTAAATTTAATTGAAATTTTCAACAATGCACGTTCCACCTACCATCATAGTAAATGTTTTAGCATCCTTGAAAAACAACAGAAATAATTCTGTTAGCACTGCATACGATGTGTTCCAATTTTTTCGCAATTTCTTGCCATTTTCCGTAATTTTCGTTCTATTTATGACACCCTCTTTGAGAACAAGCTGAAAATGATAAATTGTGTAAATAAAAAATTTTCCTATAAAGGGATTGTATATTGCAGTTAAAATATCGTTCATGTCCACTCTAAAACGAGTGATTTTACGAGAAACGATTCTAACCATATTATTTCCATCGCATAAGTGGGGCCAGTCACCACCAGCCGGAACAGGAGCTTTTTTCATTGACGATTCTCGAACGCTGTCATTTGTCGATCCAATACTTCTCGTGCTTCCGGACTCCGTTTTCTCACTCAATAGATTCTCCGACTCGACCTTTTCAGCTCGTCCATCGCCCATACGCGATTTTTCACTTTCCACGGACGGTAGAACCCATGAAGATTCGTTGCTGTTTTCCTCAAAGAAATAAATTTTTCCCTCCGCATCGCTCGACGAAAACCACTGTGAACAGATTATT
>JAPYYX010003241.1:0-11746 GCA_030522605.1 Cremastinae sp. B BG-2022a | reverse complement strand
ATTTGACTGGGGTAACCGGCTATAAGGCCATGCTATCCTACCCCAGTTAACACACGAGTATATCGAAAATTTCTGGCCTCACTTTTCCCTATAGAACTGAAGTTCTTTACTCTTCTGAATTCGTTGCTAATAGCGACAATCAAGCAAGGTGCAACTTTTTCCTTGCGAGACACCAATTCTGATCACAAGAATTAAGTAAATCAATTTGTCTAAACTTTTATGATATGTATAGTCTTCAACCATGAAAAATGTGTTCAGCCTTGGGTCATGCGTCAAATTTTACAAATTTTACGTGCTATTGTCGGTAACATAATTTCATCTTATCGACGTCCGTTAATGAAAAGCACACCTTACCAAATGAGTGAAAAAAAAGGAATCACAGAATTCTAACCTCTTTTTTGAACAAAATGTAAACAAACGATTAAGATCGTTTCAGTCCACATATACTCATCGTTCCTATTAATTTTATATATTTTACTAAATTGAAGTTTAAAATTATGAATTATTTTGTTAATCAAAACTTATCGACTATTTAACAATACTGCTCGGATAACGTTATCAAAAATTGAAAAAACATAAAATTTCCCAGACGGAACAACAATGGAAAATGCAAATCGTTATGAGGATCCTCTTGGATTTACGAAACAAACTGCTGTGATGCTCCTAGGCCTAAATGCCGATGATTTGATACCCCAGTTTAAGAAAAGAAATATTTCAACTCAAGATTTACCTAAGCTCACAAAAACAGATCTCAAAACTCTGGGTATAGATTTTAATCACTTCTTTCATATTTAATGTGTATTGTTATTATTTTTATTTTGCTTCTTAATATCCAGGTGCTGATGAGGATCGAGCAGATAAAATATTTAAACAATTCCAGTCCACAGGAAGAAAGTTAGACTCGGAAAGTTTCTGGAGGGAGCGAAAGTAATTTTTTTTATCATTGATCATTAGCATTTTTTGCTTAAAGTTATTGCTTTTATTAATTGATTTACTTTTCAAATTAATCTAGAGTTTCATTTAATATGTATCTCATCACTATAAATTTTTTACAGAACGCAAGACTTGATCAAGATTCTTGAAGCAGGAAACAATCAATTAAATCTCATTGAGATTGCCATTGCTTATATGAACCTGAAAATGGCACAAAACTCAGAAGATTTTACCATAGATACAACTAAAAATCTAAGGGCAAGCCAAGCGCTTTGCTTTGCGATAGAGCATACAATCCAAGATATTGAAGAACTGGAAAAAAAATTTCAAGAACTCGCCTCTCTCATAAAGGGAGAAGAAGAAAAGAAGATAAACAATTCAACATTTTTAAGATTAGTTGTAAGAGTTGGTGTCACTGCCGGTGCTTTGTGTATTCTTAAATATGCTCTAGCCTCTCTAAAAAAATCGTAAAATATTGTGCTCATAAATTTTTTTCTCTGAACTATAAAATTATTTTTATACAAAATGAATCATTTTCACTGGAGGATCAGCGTTTCTGCTCCCTCGCGACGAACAACTATGCCGTCCCTCTCTTTATTTTCTTCAGCATATTGCAACTTGCACTCAAAAATCCTGAAAAAAAGATGTTTTATTTATCTTAAAAAAAATTAGAATTTATTAATTTCTCGCGGGCAAACTTACTTTATGAGATGAGACCATTGTACCGTTTGATTTGTATTTTGAGTTATAAATTCTTTAACAGATTTTTCTTCCTCCTTCAAACTCTGCGATTTTTTTTCCTCTGCGCCAATTTCGTCGTTTATCTTTTCTCGCAATGTTTGCCCTGGTGTTTGACTGGCATAGGACTAAAAAGCATTCATGTATGTATTTCTTTTTCTTTTAATTCTCTTGCAGAAATAATTTCTTACCTTGATCTCGCGTTGAATTTTTTCTTCTGCGAGCTTGAATTTGTCAATTTCATTTTGCAATCTCTTGGATTCTGCAGTTTCTTCGGCTATGGTCGCCCTGAGAACTTCGAGTTCTGACAAGAGGCTCGCACTCGTACTCTGCATACTCGCGTCGACAGAATTGTGACTTCTGCGTGCTCTCTCGTAACGTTCCTCCAATTCTTGCGATTTTTCTCGTAGCGGTTGCAGTTCTGCAAATGGGAGAATATCGTTCCAAGCAAGTATAAAATATTGTCAATCGTTACCGAAAAAAAACCATTGTTAATCAATTTTTCCTTTCATGATATTAATTGTCTAATTTTCAACAGCTTTCAGGTTGAGCTCACCGTTGAGTAAGGGTGCAAGTTGAGCCCTGAGGGAGGAAACTTTTCTTGCGAGCTGAGCATTGATGGAAGCTGCATTCCCAGCTGTGTAATCATCAGGGATTGTTTTTTCGGGTTTCGAGCTAACGGGCTTGCAACTCGCGAGGGCAGAATCAAGGATTACAATGGTGCGATTAAGTACGCCGCTTTCGGCCCTAAGCCCGGCCAATTCAGCACGACAGCGTTTGTACAGGACACTTTTTGTCTTTAACCGGGAGACGTAACGCTTGAGCTCTTCTCCTCGAGGCAGCGTGTCCTCGGCAAAACGTTTCGCCCTCTCTCGTTTCTCTTCGAGCTTTCCCATAAGCTCGCCGAGCAAGGATTCGGCTGCCTCGAGTTTTTCGAGGGTGTTACGTTTGACGCTGCTAATGGCCGCAGCTTGCTGCCTGAACGGTGCCATCTTGTCCGTACTCCTGTCGGTTATTCTTGTTTCGGCGAGAGCCTGAACTTCTCTGGCGACGACATCAAGCTTCTGCCTGAGAGTTACGATGTCATCCGGACCGACGTAGGGCGAGCTGGCGACCAGGGAAAGCGCCTCGACTCTGCCCTTCAAATTCGTCAACTCCGAGGGTAAACGCTCTTTCCGAATCGCCGAGAGTACCATCACTTCTTCCGATAAACGTTGAATCAGCGTCTGTGGAGTCAATTCAACCCCGGCTTGAAGGAGAGCCTGCAATTGCCTTTCCGCTCGTTGCAGTGAACTTTCGAGGCTCGTTATACTCTCTTTCTCATGAATCCTCTGCAGAGACAACTCTCGTTCTCTATCACGCTCAAAGCGCAATGCTCGTGCCGCTTTCACCAGGTGAGAACTTGACTCAATCCGCACCTTAATTTTTTCAATTCTATCCACTATTACCTGTGAAAAAGTTCATCATTATCATTATTATTTTTCAATTACCGATTCTTTCACATTCACAGAATTGAAAAATGCAAACATTTTACTTCAATTTTTTGTATATGATTAATTGAAATTATAATGAAATAAATTTAAATTATATTAAATTAAATAAATTTAAATGAAATTATAATTAAATTTTTAATAAATGAAATTAAAAAATACGAGGATTATATTAAAAATTCATGAAATCGAATGTAGATCTCATACTCACCTCGCGTTCTTTTTCCATCGCCTTGAGATCGGCTTTCAGCTCAGCTGCTGCTTCGCCACCTTTCCTGCCAGCTTCTCGTTCCTTGTGAACCATCTTGAAGTCTTCCACGAGGCTCAGATATCTCTCGTAGAGAGCCATCGTTTCTGGATCTCCGAGATATTCCTGTGGTATCTCCACCTGTACAATTTATCATGTTTAAGATATCTTTTGTATATCAAAGATGGAAAATTTTTCAAAAAATGAATTTATACTTTGACGAGAAAACGAGCGAGGTAAGCGCGCTGACGAGCCATGTCCGCTTTTGATAAGACCCATTGCAAGATCTCGTATAGTGTCTCAGATTCACCCTTTACGAGTCTTTGCCTGAAAATTATTATTCTTTGAGTGATGCTGATTTATTTTATCATACACGTTAGAGTGCTGTTTTTTGGACGACTTTTTTTTCTTCACTACCGTCACGAAATTTATTGAGAATAATTTGTTAATATTAATATTGAGTACTCGCCATTTGAAATATACGTAAATTTGAAATTTTTTTTTTCAAATTTCCATAGTTCAGTGGCATTTTATGCTATCGACTCGTTCGTGAGTGCAATTTACTCAGGATTACACGCTCTACAAAAGAGCTTATTGCGATGTAGATATATATGACTTAGAATGGTGAGGCATTATTATGTTCGCAGATTCATGAAAACGGCAAATTATGCACAAGTCAAAACTTTATTATCTCGGGAAATATCGATCTGAGCAATTCGGCCCAAGAGGGTTTTTTTTGTAGCAAATTAAATTTGCTATCAATTTGTCGTTTACGTTTTTTCTGTCAGTTCAGCCATTTACGAAATATCAGCAAAAAAACACAAATTTCGACTAAAACTGACTTTAGTCATCCGTACAGCCTCACCATCCTAAGTTATGCTACATTGCAATGGGCACTTTTGTAGAGCGTGTAATCCTGAGTAATTTGCACTGTCGAACGAGTCGGTAGCATAAAATGCCACTGAACTATAAAAATTTGAAAAAAAAAATCAAGTTTACGTGTATTTTAAATGGAAAATCTTCACACGCTGAGGGCGAGTACTGAGGGAACTTTTTTTTGAGTATTCTCAACAAATATTCGTGCCGGGAGTGAAGAAAAAAAAATCGCCAAAAAAAGCACCCTAATACACATGTATTGTGATAATAACGATTATATTTTTTTAATGTTTATTATAATTAATAAAAATAAATAATTATAATTAATACCTGAACAACGCAGGATCCTTGTTAGGTTGGTATTTTAAAACTCTCAGTATTGATAATAAGCGAATCGAAGTTTGCTCAAGAGTCTCATCTCTCAAATCAACTTTTGGTCCTTCTTGCGTTATTTCAAACAATACGTCGCTCAACACCTTCAATAAAATTCATTTTTTCTTATTCAAAATATAAATACAAATGAAACAATAATTATAGCGAAAAAATTGTTTAACAAGTTTTTTCACCTGTAGTAAATCAGCACCATTCAGAGCTTTGAATGACAGGAGAGTGTAGTTTTTCTTCAAAGTCTTGTTTAGCTCGGATACGATGAACTTCAAATCTTCGCCCATGATGACTTTTTCGTTAAATGCTTTTTTTTAGTTAAAGAAAAACTGCTGAATTAAACTCAATTTTTTGACATTTTGTTCTTTTTCGAGCTATGAATCTCTTGAAAACAGTGTTGCTCACTGTCAATTAATAAATTTTGTTTTGCTTCATTGTTGTCATAGAGATGTATATCCCAACCTGATGGCTCTGTCATAAATTAAAATGCTAGATCTTTATAGAAAAGAAATATAAATATACTTTTATTTATACGTATTTTGTATGTTTTTTATTTTTGAAATAATAAAACAAAGAGCAATTAACATATTTCTTCGATTAAAACCGTTATTTATTCATCTTTTGATTCAATAATAATTCAAATACTCGTGCATTCGGAGCTGCAGTAAATTTCGATCTTTGATTTACTCCAACTTCAGTCCAGAGAAAAGAACGAGAAAGCACGGAGAGCAAAATATCATTTTTTCTATATATTTCTTATGAATTTGGAGAATTTGTACAAAAACAATTTATAGAAACACACGCAGATAAAAAGAAATATTAGAAATAAAGCTAATCATCGTAATTGAAGGATTTACCAGCAATTTTGCAGAATAAAAATCACGGTAAAAGTTGTGTCAATACTTTTGAGGTTATGTTGGGTCTTTTTGACAACGGTTTATTTACAAACAAACAATTCTTTCTACTCCTTTTGTCGAACTGATTTCTTATTTTCCAAAAATTGTAAAAACATATTTCAGAAGTAAAATATGGCCCACTACAAGGGAGCTGCCAGTGAGGCTGGCAGAGCAATGCAGTTGATGAAAAAACGAGAGATAGCGCAGCAAGAAATCGAGTTAAGAAAAAAGAAGATCGAGGATGATTTAAAGATTCACAATATTGAAAATAAATTTGCAACGCATTACAATGCCGTTGAGCAACAATTGAAAACTTCGACAATAGGTCTCGTCACGCTGAACGAGATGAAAGCCAAGCAAGAAAACATTGTAAAAGAGAGAGAAAGAAAATTGGCACAGAAGGAGCGAGAAAAAGAGCAAGAGAAGGAACGCGCTTTAGCTGCTAAACAGGCAGAAAAAAATAAACAAAAGCGTCAGATACAAGCATTGTCATTCAATTTGGATGAGGATGAGGAAGAAAGAGACTCTGAATCCGAAAATGAATGTGCCAATCACAATGATGAGGATTCCGATGGAAGATCTGAAAAATCTAACAAAGACAGTAACAATTCTGCTCCCGTTCACAAAAAGATTAAGAAAAATCCTGATGTCGATACAAGCTTCTTACCTGATCGGGAAAGAGAAGAAGAAGAAAATAGACTCAGAGAAGAATTGCGACAGGAGTGGGCAAAGAAGCAAAATGCGCTTAAGGAAGAAGAAATAGAAATAACGTTCAGTTACTGGGATGGTTCAGGACATAGAAGAAGTGTTATCATGAAGAAAGGTAAGGCTCTATTGATATTAATTCTTTCACATTAACTTTCAGCTCTAAAATAACAATTGTCTACTGAAAGTCTTTGAAGATATTAAGGATTTTTGAAAAAGTAATTGAAGGTTTTTAAATGACAATTATTTTTACAGATTTTTGAAAAAATAATTGATGAATTACTGTATTTGATATTATGATAAAAACTTTCGTATTAATTGGTATTAGTTTGCATTTTCTTTAGGTAATTCTATATACCAGCTGCTTCAAAGATGTCTTGAGGTTCTCAGAAAAGAATTCAGTGAGCTAAAAACAGTAACCGCTGACCAATTGATGTATGTGAAAGAAGATTTGATACTTCCGCATCATTACACATTCTACGATTTCATCGTGACGAAGGTTAATTTCTATTTCGGATATAATTTACATTTTTCTAAATATTCGTAAATAAGAATGAAGATACATATTAATTTGCAGGCCAGAGGTAAGAGCGGTCCTTTATTTACGTTCGATGTTCATGACGACATACGAATGGTTCACGACGCCTCAGTCGAAACTGAAGAGTCCCATGCAGGCAAGGTTTTATTGAGGTACATAAAGTTTCTTTTTCTACATAATATAAAATCAATGTCTGAATTTTTCCTATTAAATTTTTTCGTTTTTTTATCATTTAGATCATGGTACGAACGAAACAAGCACATATTCCCTGCAAGTCGATGGGAACCGTACGATCCCACGAAAACATACGACAAGTATACTGTTTCGGACAAGAAGAAAAAAGAATAATTTACGTCAGGACGTTTGCTAAAGCTCCATTTTCAGCCAGCCCGAAAGTTGTGTATAGATTGAATTTATTTATACTGTATAGATTGAAACAAAGAGAAAACGTTCAAATGCAAGAGAAAAATTCCTTACATATAAACCAACGAATTAAAGAACTCCAGTTCTATAAGGGCAAGTGAGGCCGGGAATTTACTGATGTACTTTTGCTGTTCACTGGGGTACGAAGCTTGGCCTTATGGCCGGTTACCCCAGTTAAATTGGACACACTTTTTAACACGGCGACCGGAGTTCTTTACTCTTCTGAATTCGTTGTATAAGCTCAAGGAAAAATAATTGTAACTTTCAAAGATCCAAGCCCCACAAATTTACTTATCTTTTTGGATCAATTACTAAAATTTTCCCATGAAGGACAAAGTATCGATTTTCTGAAATGGCTGTAAAATATGTGACGCATAATTAACGAAAATATGTTTCATCAACATTGGCGATTCATTCCAATCTGCGATGATATACGACTGTATGATATACGACTACGAAATGAATACTGATAAACGCAATGTACATTGCTTGAAAAAAAGTTTTTTTACAATTTAACAATTTCGTGTTTATAACTGAATAATTGTTATCCTTCAATTATTTTTTGCATGATTTCACGTATTGTATTTGGAGAAGACTCTGGAATCTGAAATGGATTGGATTGTAATTCTTCAATGTGCGTATCACCCATCAATAATTCGACTCTGTCTTTTTCTTCATCACTCATTAATATGAATTTTTCTAAAGTCTGCTGCTGCAACTCTTCGGATGTTGTTTCGTCCTGCATTCCGTCGTGAGAATCGGAATTTTTCTTTTTTACAACATTTTCAAGGAGTTCGACAAATCTTTGCGTATTTCTCGTCAAATTCGTTTCAGAATTATCACTCCCCAGCAAGTATTCCTCCAATTCTTTGCGAGTTTTCAATTGCAAGCTTCTTGTTTCTGCCCTCTCCAACTACAAAAGAATGTGCTATTTGAATTGTTCTTCCTGTTCTGCTCCAATAAATACATTTTCTATCTTTCTATAAGAAATATCGTATCTCTTGCCCTCAATTGATGCTCCATTTCGGTTATGGATTCGTCAAGCTCTCTTATTTTCAGAATCTCTTTGAGCAGATGCTCATCTTTTGATGAGTCTTTTCCAGGCTTGGATTCTTCGGTATCCTCCATAACTTTCGTTTTTGCTTTTGTAACAAAACTCAGAAACTCGCTAAGCTTCGCGAGTAAACGCAGGCTCGTAAATACAGTTGTTTGGTTTCCATGGAGAAAAGTCTATTAGTATTATAATCACATTTGAAACAAAATAATACTTTATTTACATATAAAAATAATTCGCGTAAAATCAAGTATTTTCATATTTTACAAATTTTCTTCTGCATTTTCGACTGAATATACAAATTATCCCTTTTCACGGTGTTTCACAAACGCGTCACTAAATAAAAATATTTATTTACAAATTATAAAATCGTATGTGATAACACGTGTACTTTAATTGTGACGAATTTAAGATATTGTTCAATAGGGTGTGAATAACGTTGCACCCTTTTTCTCAAGACTCGGCCGATTGTAACAGTTTGGTATCCAAGTGGGTAATATTTTCGGGAAAATGATTCATAATAATGAATTTCTTTTCGTTCGGTCTGAGGAGAGTTTCAACAAAGTCGAACCAATAGATGACCAAACCTGGGCCAAATCGATTCCAGTAACTGAGATATTGCTCTTTTACCGTCGTATCGTGAACTTCCTCACTACCAAAGCGAGCTTTGGACTCGATCCAATTTATCACAAAACCGTCCACGGCAATTGGCACTTCGAGCTTGAAGTCTGGCGTTTTGTCGTATCCGCGTTCGCGTAGTTTATCCTCGTCAATAAACGCAATGTTGTGTTTGATCAGACAGTATTTTAATTTCACTTCATACTCATATCCGATTGACCTGCAAATCAATAGAAATTAAAATTCATCGAAATTACTTTTTTGTTAATCAATATTAAATTCTTTTTCTCTAATATGTAATATTTATGTTAATTAGTATTTATCCATAATTAGTACAAATTTTTTGTATACCAATGTATGTCTACTTTATATTCCAGATTATATTTATTCAACCCTAAATTAGCATGGTATATAATTATTATCGTACGTGCTAAAAGTGTCCGCAATGTATCCGTATCTGTCATCATGGAGTACACACTGCAAATATAACAAAAATTAAAATCGCATCATATCTATGAATTGTAATATAATTTAAAAAAAATATTTACCAAATAAATTTCATAGGCCAAGTTGCTATCTTCTATCAAGGTAGGATCCCTCAAGTATTGACGCAATGTCGCATCTGTTTGCAATCAATTTTAGTTATTGTTACAATATTCATATAATTATAAATACTCAAAATTACATTGGTCTTATAGTGATTTTAGACTTTAAGGTGTTTCGGTACAGAAATGACTATGACCCGAATATGATCAAATTTTGTCAGGATGTCCTTCAACGTAAAATAAGTGAACATGATTTTTTTCAAAATTTCCATCTACATAGTTTTTGAGTTATCGAAAGAGAAATTTGTCCTTTTTCTATGAATACAGACTCCATGCGTAAGAACGGAAATGTTTTCTTTAATAACTCAATATCTACGTGGATGAATATT
The DNA here is from genome assembly GCA_030522605.1 of Cremastinae sp. B BG-2022a. Classification (NCBI taxonomy): domain Eukaryota; kingdom Metazoa; phylum Arthropoda; class Insecta; order Hymenoptera; family Ichneumonidae; species Cremastinae sp. B BG-2022a. Next base: position 1,910 of record JAPYYX010003241.1, on the reverse strand, counting down.
TTTTGGGAATTTATGTCCGTTTATTTAATAATAACGAATACTGTTTCCATTTTTTATTCAATTCTAATCATTTTTCGATTCTCTATCTGTTTAATGTGTTAATTTCTTGAGTTTTCTGCTAACTGTACCAAAAGCCCTTAAATATTAGGATTACTGTTTCAATTTTTCCTTTTCGATTCAATACAACTACTTCAAAACGTTTACCTTTTGATTTTAAATCTTTGCAATAAGTTTCTAATATTGCTCTGCCGACTGAAGACGGAGGAAGATTTTTCGATTCCGCTATGCGTACAATTATTCCTGGCGGCATGTTTGATCTTACAGCTTTTCTGTACCTAAATAAAGTTAATACAATTAATAAAATGTTCAAATATATATGTAACAAAAAAGAGACATTTGTTAACATTATTATAGAAGAAAATGTGAAATCTGAAAAACATAAACTTTTTGTTGTTTATAGAAATATTCAGAAACTTACTCATCCCAATATTCTTTTTTGTACATATTGCTGTAAAGTTTTTTTCTCGAACCTTTAACATGGTTAATAACAGCTTCGGTTAAAATACTGTGGAGCGTGGTTACCGCAACGCTAAAATTAAATTTTTTTAAAATTAATAATTGTCAATTTGTACGAGAAGCGCTTGGAAAAAATGTAAACAATGGTTGATCCTAACCTCGGATATTTTTTGATGAGCATATACGCGCAATCTCTGGAAAGTCCTTTGAAAGAACGTATACTCGTCACGATATCATTAAATATCTCTTCTTTCATGTTTCCTCTTATTTATTGTTCCTTTATTTTATATTTTCGCTATTGTGAGCAGGATCACAAAAATCACAGCTACGCAGCATACGGACGCTTTGCACTGCTGATGCGCTTGTAGCTTGTTTGTGTATTTTCGCTCAAGTTCTTATTGTTAGTTCACTTTTTGACCACGGAGCGCATCAATCAGTATTCAGAAAGAATTCTTATATAAACTTCGATAGTACAAACGATCGATTTATTCAATCTTCAAGAATTCTTTCTGAATATGAGCCATAATCTTAAATTTTTAATTGATGAACGCTGTAAAATGCATTGCGAGAAACACTGCAACAAGTTCGAAATTCAAGACCGAAAACTATATTTAATAAATGAGATTATGTAATAAAGAATTCTCGAGAGAAATATGATAAGGAATGCGCTGACAAATGCTTTACCATAATCTTAGAATAAATAAATAAATTATAGAAAATGCGTTTCGATATAGTGTGTAGTATATACGGAACGATGAAACCGGACTCGCATAATTGTATTAGAAAACACAGAGGGTTGATTAAAAAAAATTCTCTCTCACTCTTTTAAAAATTCTCTGTCGATTCTGAACATTTTTTAACTTAAAGCGTTAAAACGAAAAATTAAACAAATACGCGCGATCCGTGCAAAAACACAGAAAGTAGAACTAAATAAATGGAAAGAATTATGTATTTAATTTTCAATTGCCGGTGTTAATGAAGAGGAACACAGTACACAAAAATTTTTTTTGTAACTTTCTAATATTAAAAAAATTCGAATGTATAATACGTACCTGAGCTTGGTTTTCAAACTTATATCCATTATAAATTTTTTTTTTCAATTACAAATTCTGAATTAAATAAAAGGACAGAGATAGGGGAAGGGGGGGGGCAAAATGGGGTACTTAAGAAAAATTTCCGATTCCTAGGGTTTAAATATGCTGAATTTTTTGTTTTTGAATCACAATTGAAGGAAACAAATTCAATTTTCAACTGAAATAAAATTTTCATGAGAAAAAAATTTTTTTTCAGTTGTTAAAATGGGGTACCTCTGCAAAAAGTACGAAAAAAAATTTTTTCTCATAATTTGTTAAGTTATTATTAGCTTTGACGTCTTATTTCAAGTAATTAATTGA
>JAPYYX010003240.1:0-11750 GCA_030522605.1 Cremastinae sp. B BG-2022a | reverse complement strand
TCATAAGAGCCCATGTTAAATTTGCGATTTTCAATCCTTAATATCTTGACTTCTAGATGGTGAAACGTCTTGAAACTTTGCATGTCTCTTTTTAGTACTACGAAGAAGGTTCCTTTAGTTTTTTGAAAGAATTGTAAGATTCATTTTTTATTCGTACGTAGCAGCTCAAGGTCATGTTAGATGACCTTGATTTTTGAGTATGTTGTTCTTGAACCAATTTGCAACAACTTTCCCTAATAAACATGAGCTCAAAAACCGCATGCTACAGAGATAAACTATGACAAAATTCATTGATTTGGGGGCATCTATAGAACTACATACCTTAAGGTAGTTCATGTATGAAACCGTTTTCTTGGGATTTTGTTGAAATTTTGCACAAACCTTCTTTGATGTGAGCTGCATACGTGTGTCAAATTTTAAAAGGTTTCTTTTCTTAGATATCAAGATATTCATTGTTAAAAGTGACAATTTTCTGCTCTCTTCCAATGTTGCGATTTTCAATCCTAAATATCTTGACTTCTAGAGAAACGCCTTGAAATTTTACATGGCTCTTTTTAGTACTTCAAAGAAGTTTCCTTTAGTTTTTGAAAAAAATCTCAAGAAATTTTTTTTCTCCGATTTCCATACGTACATAGCAACTCAAGGTCAAGTTAGATGACCTTCATCCTCAAGTATGTTATTCTTGAGTCAATTTGCAATAATTTTGCTTAATAAACATTAACTGAAAAACCACACGGTACAAAGACAAACTAAGAACAATTTTTTGGATTCAACTGTAATGCATGAACTACCGTAAAGATCATCAGATCCTGATCAGTTCCTGACAAGGTCGTGATAAGATATTTTCAAAAATGTAGCGACTTCAAAAAACGCTCTGAATAAATTACCAAGTAATCCAAAAATTTTTTTAGCACGTGATGAGTATCTGTAACAATGCTTCGTTGTTCAGTTAGAAAATTTCTACTCGAGCACTCTCTATCTAAAGTCTATTAAAAATGTCAGCCTACATGTAAGCCTTAAATAGGAATTAATTTTTAAGAAATAATGTGCACAATTTTATGAAAAAATTTTAAATCACAATCGCACAAAATTTTAAATCACAACCACACAAAATTCTCAATTAGGATATGATATAAATTTTTCGATGTTCAAAATCAATAATTTTTATGTTTGGGTCGAAAAGATCAGATTTATTCTAAAAAGTTGAACATTCGTCGTCTCTTTCAGGAACACGTTTTGCTCTTCTGCAAACGAAGATGGGCGTGATCACATTCCTGCGCGATCATCGGGTCGAAGTTTGCCAGAGGACGACGATTCCCATGAAATTCAGCAGGCGAAGTCTCGTCACGACGAGCGAAGGTGGATTTTGGCTAAGAATAATTCCCGACAATAATTGACACGCTAGTGTCGTAGCGACTAAAATTACGTCAATTTTTTTATCCAGTAATACAAAAAGAAAAACAACCCCTGGAATTTTGAGTATCTGTATTAGAAAAAAATATTCACTGGGGTGAAAAAAAACGTTGCATAAGTGATATTTTTGAAAATCGTACTACGAATATTTACAATGTTTCGTCGGCGTTATCTATAAAAACGATTTTTGTTTCAAAGATTCAACAATACTCGATATAAAAAAATATTAATAAGGAGTTTTATATATATATATATATATATGTATTTATATTTTTATAATAATTTACGTCGAAAGTTGACCGACCTTAACGGGGCACTTTGTGGATCAGACGTGAGAAAAAACAAATAAATTCTCGGCAGTCCATAATGCGAGTCAGTCGTATGTTTCTTTTCATTATTTTAAAATTAATATCTGCATCTGCATGCCGCTAGCTATGCTTGATTGGATCTTCTACTCCGACGTGACGAGCTCGAAAACAAGGGCCGCGGTTTGTAAAGATCGTCACTCGTGTAACGCTGATTGCTGCCTCTCGGCCGGCTGCAAAACAAATCGTTGAAAAAGGAATTATTTCGAAGGTAATTGCACATTATTTCAGTACAGACCACGGGTAACATGAACGGAGAGAAAGTGTAGGAAGATTACGAAAAAAAATTCATTTTATAATTTATAGCTCTCTGAAAATTGAATTTTTTAATAAAGATTGTTGGTTAACAAAAAATCTGATTTTTTTTTGCTTTCAGTGCATTTCAGGATGCGAAATATTACATCGTCACTTATAGAGAAATATTTTTCTTATAATAATTTGTAATTGAATTCTTATTTATAATTTGTACCCGTACTTAATATATCTTATTTACATTAATATTTGAGTTTAAACACTTTTAATTGAAATTTACGTTTTTTCAATTATTTGAACACCAATTATTATAAAAATGTCAGTAACTACAGAACATTATGTCAAATGACATCTATTGAATTTCAAACAAAAAATACAAAGTCTCCATTTTAACAATTTACGTTCTCCAATGAATGTACCGCTCATACATGCTTAATTTTAAGTAAATGTGGCAAACGATAGTTTACCTTTTCTCGTCTTTGAGCGGATTGGACGGAGTTTTTTCGCTCGTAGCCGAGACATCGCTTTCCGGGCTGAGTGGCATTACAAAATTTTCGCCGTTTGTCAAATTCTGTTGAGTGCAAAGATTCGCGCTGGCCTTTGGCTTCTTCGGTCTGCCGATTCGTCGTTTCTTCAAGCTGTTGGAACCTTCGTCACCCTCGTCGGACACGGACTCGAGCATCTTGTGAGCGTCGTTGTTGTTATTCGTATTGTTCAGCAAAATATCAGTCAACGGACTGGTCGAGTATTTCCTCTTCGGTTTCGGCGGAGCCATCTCTTTGGATACCGAAGACGCGACGTCGTCGCTCGTCACTTCGTTAGGATTTTCCTCACCGGAAGACTCATCGTTTTCCAAAGTTTTCATGAACCTCGCGAAACGTTCGAGCTTGTCGTTATCCTGTACAAAATACAAACAAGGACCCTCGTCATCGCTGAGAGAAGAAGACAACGTTTCGTTTTCCCGCGAAGTTTCCGGACCTTTCGCTTCTGACTCGTCACAGATATTTTCTTCTTCCTTTTCTCCCGATATCGATGGTAAGTGACTGTCCATTTCTTTAATTGTCGAGGATTCTTCCTTCACAGACTCTCCGCGCATCTCAATGACTAATTCTTTTTCTTCTTCTTCACATTTTTCTTCTTCTTCGTCATTCTCATCGACTTTCGGTATTTCCATTTCCTCCAATATTATTTCTTCCAAATTGTTCTTTTTTTCTTCTAAAATTTCGGCAGTGTTGTTCTTTTCCACAGTCTCTTGATTCAATTCTTTTATCTCTCCGATGTCCTCCATTGAGCTCGCAGCGCTCTCAATTTCTTCCTTAACTTCCGGTTCGCTCGATCCAATCGTCTCGATCTCTTCGACAGTTCTTTCAGGCTCTACCAATTCATGGGTCTCGTCGGAGAGAGGAACGTTCTTTTTTTCATCAACCTCGCTAGCTTGATCAACGCTCTCGTCAACGTCATCGTTATCCTCGACGATCTCGAGCTTTGGACTTTCGTCCAACGGCGGTGATGGCGTACGCATAGATTTTTCAAGCTCTAAATTAGACAAATCTTCTCGATCCTTTACATCCTCGCTCTTAGACGCGATTTCATCCTCCACACGATTTTCAGACTCGTTTTTCGTCTCTTCCTGGACCTCAACGGAAACGCTCTGTTTCTCAGTTACTCCGGACACCGGAAATGGATTACCAATGATTTGAGAAATACTCGCGAAAATTTCCGAATCCTTGACGTCACTGGTCTTTGCGCTCGACGATACTTCAGAAGAACTCGATTCTTCGATCTTGCTTTCAGATTCCGATGATTTCTTCGATTTCGCTTCATTTGTGCCCTCATCAACGACGTTGTCGGAAATCATTTCCTTGAGCGACTGTCGTATCGATAATTCCATATCAGAGAGCGTAGACTTTGAGTACAAATTTTTGGCAATGATGTCACTCGTGAAGATCGATTCACCACCCAGGATTATTTGAGAACTTTCCTCGAGGGTGAAATCGCTCTGGATCTCGGGATAAGGTTCGTCGTATTCCTCGTCGCAGACCTCGATTATCTGAACGCGTTCCTCATCCGGAACAGCTCGAAGATCCTCCTCCTCAATTTTTTGGGAAGGTTCCTGGAGCGGGGTCGAAGTTGAGCTCGTCGCTGTCGGCTGGACGTTCTTCTCCGCATCATTCTGTTTTCGCAGCTTCTCCTTCTCCATCCTTCGTCTGATCTTCATTAATCTCTTCGCTTCCTGGAAATTCTTCGCGAATTTCGGTTTCTTCATGAGAACATCGGTACCGGATGTCTCGTTCGTCAGAGGACGTTTCTTTATCGGTAAACTTATCTCGCTCTGGCCAACGTCCAATTTTCTGATGTGAATTTCATTATCAAGAGTATACGAATCTTCCGACATCCTTGAATTTTTTGAATCCGATCTCTCGTTCTGCCTCTCCGCGATGCTGTCCGACGTCTCGCTGCTCGAGTTGCTTATCGGGACCTTTTCCTTCGGAATGCTCGAGCCTACGGTCTTCGTTGTCCCGGTGTTCGCCGTCGAGTTCGCTTTCTGAGAAGTTCTACCGTTCGAGCCGTTCGAGCCATCCCGGTCGGTGGATCTTCGATCGTCGGGATTCTTTCTCAGACTCGGGTGATCATCCTTGCTCTTAGATTTCTTCTCGTCGCGACGCTTCTTGTCCATTTCGGCCTTCGAGTCTCGTCGCGACTCGCCGGGCTTGCTGGACTCGCCTTTGGAGCTCTTTCCAAGAGCTTTTTGCTTCGGGTCCGTTTTTTCGTCCTTCTCCGACCTCGAGATCTTCCTCGCGTCGATCTTTTCGCTGGTTTCGCCTTGTGCGTTGTTTTTTGATTTATGATCCTTGGAGGATCTGCGCTCATCTTTCTTGCTTCTCGATTCGCTTCTCGATGATTTCTCGGATCTCGAGCTCTTCGACTCGGAACGACTTGAGTTCTGGCTCTTGGAGGAACCGCTCCTGTGATCCTTTGAATCTCTCTTGCTCTCTCGCGATGAATCTCTCCTCTCCTTCGATTCCTTCGTCATCTTCGCATCTTTACTCAATTTCTCCTTTTCCGTGAGTTCCTTCTTCTCCCGCAGTTCACGAATCTTTTCTTTGTAAATGTCCTTGAGATCCTTGACCTCCTTCACGGCAGTGATTTCTTTTTTATCACCCTCCTTAAGCTTTTCGTCCTTTAATTTGATCGATAAACTTTCCTTGCTCTTATCGCTATCCCGTGAAGAATCCGATCTGTCTTTCGGTTTTTTCTTGTCGCTCCTGGAGTCGGTAGATGATTTTGCTCGAGAATCCTTATCACGTTTCGCGTCCTTCGATCCTCTTGATTTCCAGGACTCACCGTCGCGGCTTCTGTCCTTGGAATCTTGGTTCTCTCTCGAGGATTCCGTACCGTCCCGGGAAGTCTCCTTCGACGAAGAACTTCGCTTTGAGCTTTTACTTTCATCCTTTCCTGCCTCGTAACTCGATTTTCCTTCTCTCGCCTTGGTTTCGAATTCACGAACGGCCTTGAAATTGTCTTTTGCGTATTTTCCTTCGAGTCTGTCCTTCTCGTCCTTCGTTCCGTCCGAGAGGGGCGTCGAGGCGTGATTCGACGAACCAAAATCAGTGACGATCGACAATCGAGAGTCAGATGAGACTTTGCTGAATTGAGAGTCTTGATTGCTGAAGTCCATGTTATCCCGAGATGTCTCGTTCGAAAAGTCCGGACTGTGAGATCTATGACTCGTCAGCTCCGATATACCAGATAAATGAGAATCATTCGAGATATTGGACTCGTTCAGATTCATTATGTCAATCGGTTCAAACATCGGACTGTCCTCTTCCTCCTCCTCTGTCTTGTCCTCTGATTTTCCAGAATTGTTCAAGTTCATACCAGAATTCATGCCAGCTATCAGAGTCCCGAGAGGCTTGGAAGACTCGTCTGAGCATTTTTCCTGCTCGTACGAGGTTCCATTTTTTATCGAATGCTTCTCAGTGTCGTTCTCTTCCTGCATACTTTTATCAGTTCCTAATGTCACGTTCGGTGTTCCTTCCATGTTTGCATCCACAGAATCGAGAGAAACATCCTTGAGACTGTTTTTATCGGATTCCGGTGACACGGGATCAAGGTCTTTGGGCAAGAGATCTTTAAAGCCGCAAGGACCATTTTTTTGATGGATCTTTGGCCTCTCGATGCCTAGAAATTTGTAAACAACATCCTCTATTTGCGGCATAAACACCGAGTATACTTTTGGATTCACTACTTGATCGACTATTCTCTCTACTCCGGCATCTAGGTAAGGAGCGTCGTGAATGTGTTTCCTCAGCGTTTCTCTCAGCTGATTCTTGTTCAAATCTGGTTTCCATACTTGCTTACTCAAAAAGGTATTTACTGAACTTTCCACTCGAGTTCGTAAATTTTGGTACGCTGGCTGAAAGTTGAACAGAAGAAATTAATATTTCGACTAATTTGAGGTTATGTACGTAAGAAAAATTGAGACGAACAACCTCTAAATGATTGATTAATTACATGAATCATAGGCAGTACAAACAATCGAAGTTTTTAAAAAAGAATGAACGTTCACCTTAGTGTCGACATCAGCGATGCATTCCTTTCGGAATTGATCAAAAATTCCTTGAGATTTAACCTCACCGACGATGTGATCGACCAAACGCGGATCGCCAGCGAGAAGAGTATTTCCCAAGCCTAAATCCATTTTCGAGTAAACTAATTTTTCATGTTACTCGAGATATTTTGGGAATGAGGAAACATTCCTAAAATTGACAAAGCGTATTACAACAGCACAGAGCGCGAGCAAATTGCAACTGTCTGAACTTGTTGATGGATCGTTGCCTATACAAACATCAGCCGATTAGGAATATTTTCAACATTTGTTGCCACTACTTTTGTTTCTTACGAATGTCATTGTCGCAATGTTAGTCAATTGTTGGTTACTCGTTTACTAGTTTTGATGCTATTTGGAGATTTTTAATAATATCGACAAAAAAGATTCCCCGATCTTCATGATTACCGGTCGAAAGGGTTGAAAAGATATGTTTTATCGATGCAACAGAAACATTATTGCTATTTTATAAATGTCATTGCTCTATACAAAATTTAAATTAGTTACTAAAAAATTACATAACATTATTTCTACTGCACTTTATCAGCATAATTAACTGTACAGTACAAATCACAGAAAAACGCTTCAGAGTCTAAATTCATTGTACCAACGAATTCTAGGTTCTACCCATTGATGTATATAGATATTGCTCATTTATGTATTCTGCATCCTTGAAGGGATTTGTTCTCTCGGTAAAAATGGCGAGGGACGTACAAAAAAAGTAAATAAACTCAAGAAGATCGAGTGGCGCACGCAACTTGTTTTGCTGTTGAAAAAAAGAGCGAAAGAAAACACATCGGTATATTTCATCGTACTCGTAGTACAGAAATCCTCCGAGTACTTTTCACTTGCAGCATATTTTTCATCAAACGAGTTTTACCGGGTGCGCGCGCACTCGGTTTTCTGTGTGCAAAAATCAGTCCGATTAATCGCACACGTCTCGCCGATACTCCACACAGTGACGGATCAAAACGAAATAAAAACAATGTTTTCGTAGTCGCGGCTTCGAGGCCGCGGAACGGACCTGTTCCCTTCGGAAACAAAAGTTTGAGTGCGAATCAACAAAACGATCGGTCATTTAAAAAAATGCAAGAATCCGCACGGGGTACGAACGCGTTGCTCGAGAACTTCTTGCGTTTCTCCATCGAGCATCGTCGTTAAATTTCATTATAAATTCACACGCCACGATGGACGAATCCCGCCGCGATTTTTTTTTATCGTCATTAATCCATCGAGGGCTTTGAAGTTTTTTTGAAAAAAAAATCGTAATAGCAATTTCAATTTTCGATCTTTACAATGGCCTATGCATCAATGCCAGTCATTACCATACATACTCCTAAAATAGGCGGTAATCAATTGTCGATGGGAACGCTCACAGAGGTAAATTATGTTTGTATTTTCGACAAAGCAATAAGCAAATCGGATAATTTGTTATCTTGACATAAAAAAATGAACGTCGCAACGAAAGAGCCAAATTTTTTATGATTTGCACTGTACAAAAATACAATGATTTAATAATGCCATGTTCAAAAAGAGAAGTAACATAGAATGTAAAGTACTCAATCTAACCACTGTTAATTTTTTTATTTACAAGTTCATCAACCAATTTTGCTTGTTGAAGCTTTTTTATAATGAGACAACCACGAGCTATTGTGAAGTTTATTTACAAGATCAAATATATGTTTAACTTGATATTTAGGCTATGCAAAGAGGAGACATGCAGATGCAAAACAAAGTCTTTTCTCTGAAAAGCTGAATATTTAAAAAAAAAAGAATTGAAGACTATTCATTGCTGAAAGCAAGTGAACATAGAACTTTTTTAAAAAACACTATTTTTTCGAAAAAAAATTCACAGTATGATTTTAACCTATCAGATGAATTAAATTTCTGTTAAACATTTGCATAATTATAAATAATTAATAATAATAATTACAAAGTAGTTTGATTCTGTAACTTGTAATCAGCTCATATTGGCAAGGTGGTTAAATGAGCGCTTTTCTAGAAATAATGAAAATTTCTATCTATTCATTAATTATACTAATGAAACTAATAAATGTTAATTACAGATCTTGCAATCAGAGTCTGTGAAACGATTACTCAGCAGGCAAAATGTTTTCCTACACGCGCCTTTATCAGAAGGCTCGGTTACTTCCACGCTGACGATGAATAAGACTCTGCAGCCGGAAAATGAGATCGAAGTTTCAAAAAATGAGAACAACATGGACAAGTTTCCTGAATTGTCCGTCATACCGATAGCAGATCCAAGACAGAAGGAAGAAGACACTTCGTCGGAGGCTAGCGCGGACGACGAGCACCTGTTGCCTTCGAAGAATCAGGGTAAATCGGAGATCGCTCTGTTCCCGTTGCAGAGAGAAAAGAAACGTTGCGGACACGTTGAACTCTGTGAGAATGTGCTCTGCGAGGTGGAATTTCGAAAAGTCGTCGACAACGATGATGTGGTACCATTAATAGCGGTAAATATAGAAACCAGCGAAATAGACGCTCCGGTTCTTAAACACTGTGACAATAAAAAATGCGATGCTCTTAGCATAGACCACGATCGGTGTCGACGAGCGATCGTGCGATGCCATAAAAACGACGTTTTCAAGATTTGTGATATCTGTCTGGTCCCATTTAAGACACGGAAGGCTCAGTTGAAGCACACCAAGTGTAGGATGACCACCGAGTACAGGCACAACAAGACGAGCACGCGTCAATTGATGAGAGATCGGATGCGCGTGAGGGAATTGCAGATACTCGAGGCAGTGAGATTGAAGAAACAAAATTACTCCGATGCGATGAACGATGATGAGCGAGCCATCGAGAGCTTGCAGAGAAACACGGAGCTCATTGTGATACCGAGGACCAGTCCACCGATTCAGCAACATCCAACGTTGAGAATAACTTCCGTTACCGGAGCTCCTATATCGGGAGAATCGTTACGAAGATTGGTATCTCGAAGTCCGGACGAAACGTTGACTGACGAACCCGAAGAGGAAAAATGCGAAAACGTGGAACCTCTGGAAAATTTCTCATCTCCAATATCTCGAATGATACCGTATATTACGGAAACCGGAACGCAAATCATAACTGAGAATGGTACACCGGAGATAAACGTCGTTGACCAATCAGAATCGCGGACCAAATCCAATCTGCAGTTGAAGTCTTTCCTTATGCCAATTCGGGTTATACCTATAGCTGGACTCAAGACTGAACCTTCCTTAATGCACCAGACACACGGCGTTCCGAAATTCTGTTTCGTCTCTCAAAATCCAAGTATATCAGCGAACATGTCGAAGAATCCGAGAAAAATATTGCCCGCCGTGAGATCGGCCGGGCGCAATGCTGACTCCGCAGCCAACGTCCTTCCACAAAAGGCTCACTTTAATAGTGAATTAGTAAAGAGATTCAAGAAACGAAAGAAGACTTTCCAATGTTCCTTCTGTCACAAAAGATTTAGCACAAACTGGTATTTTAAGTTACACATAGCGAAACACAAGGGTGAAGTTAATTTCTCTTGCACGTTTTGCGGCAAATTGTTCATGCAGCAGGATAATATGATGAAACACATGCTGATGGTGCACAAAGAACAATTTGCTAGAAACGAAACGATCGAGAAGCAAGAAAACGGCCAATGCCTCCATTGTATAGACTGTAAAATTATATTTAAGTCCACAGGGGAAATGATAAATCACAATTGTCAACTCTCGCGACGTAATGTGAATGTCATCGATGATAATACATCACGCGTTAAGACGAAACGCGGATTGACGGAGGAGACAACTCACGAAGAGATTAAACAGAGGCGATCCAGGGTCGCGTCGAGGCAAAATCGGGATAAGAAAGGAAGAGAGGTCCAGAAGGAGCAAACGCGGGGCGCAAAGACCAGAGGCAAAAATAGGGAAATGACGAATCAACGTGTCAACGGTGTTTCGAAGAGGAAAAGATCTCTCACGAATTCAAGTGAAAAACGAACGACGAAAGGAGCGAACAGCGACGTTAAGACATCCATGAGAACACCAGCGCGACGAATGTCGCGGATAAAAAAACGTAAATTAGTCAATCAAATGGAGACTCATACAATAAAAAAGAATTCTAATGGGAGCTGAACGGATAAAGCCACGCGATAGACAATTCGAGTGTACAAACATTTATACATAAACTTGTCAAGCTCCTTCGAACATTTTTTGTATTCAATGAAAGTTTCTGCGATTTTTAGTACTTGACGAAAGTGATGTGGCAACATTCTGATGTTTTTTTTTAAATTTAGATTTATTTTGAGGTAGTAGTTTCGGATTTCGTATATTTAAAATACAGCGAACGATCGAGTGAAGATTAACAGCATTAAAAAGTTTCATTTTTTATGTTTGGTATGGAGAAATGCGAAAAATTTATTAAGTTAATCTACTTTGCATCTGTCTCCCTCGCATTCGTGTGTTCGGAATAAGTTTCTCATTGAATTTTATGGAAGTTGAGGTGCTACAACTGTGGTAAATCCTTTCTTTTTTTGAACAATTTCTCATAATCCAGTGATAGAAGTGATATATGACTTGCTAATGATAGTTTATACATTATGTTAAAATTTGATGATTTGTCATGTATCGACAATAAATGTAGTTTTTTATTTAAATTAAAAGATAAAGTATTGCTTGAAGGAATTACTACTGAATTCGATTCTCAGAAACGTGCAGATATCCCTCATTCACATTAAGAAATTTAATTCTGTTTGAACAAAAACATTTATCACTGTTTCTCGTTACAAACCATTTCCCTAAACGATCTGAAGCGAAGATCTAAATGCTCAATAGATCTGAAAGCTGAAAAAATAGAATGCACAAACATTTTACTCAGGTATAACATTTCTCATAACAGCACACGCGTTATTCAAATATTAGTTTCGATCGAATTAATCTTTGTGGAGGTATTAAGGTATTTCTAACGCGAGGGGGATATCGAAATTTTGTTTTCGTTTTTTTCTCATATTCCAAGTGGACTGAGAATTTAAGTCCACGAGGAAAAGTTATTGCAAATCAATTAAAGAAAAACATACTCAAAATTCAAATCGATCCTACGTAAAGTTTATTTGTTATATAATAAACAAAATCATAAAA
>JAPYYX010003239.1:0-15885 GCA_030522605.1 Cremastinae sp. B BG-2022a | reverse complement strand
AAGTTTTACAACATATTTTCTACTACAGCTTGGAGTACAATTCCGTAAATGTACTTGCCTCCTTTTTTTACAGCATATATGCTGTTTTTTGGTAGATATCCAGCATTTGTCAAATTTTAAAAATTGACGAAAAAAAAAATATTACCATGGATAAAAAATGTCAATTTTACGCAAAGATGAATTTCGTCGAGTTTTGGTTGAGGGGAATGAAATGCGAAAAAATGAATGTGTACGTATAAACGGGGATGATAAGGGTATTATACGGATGAGGAATAAAAGAAGAAACGTGACGAACTCGCGCGCACTCGAGAGTCCGTTCTCTCTCGATTGTCGGCTGCGGAGAGCTTTCAGCTCCGGGATGGAGATTGATGCGGTCTGGCTATTAATCAACCCTTGTCCGGCCGCTGAGATGTGTGTCCGAGCCACCCACTGTCAGCTTCTGTTTCACTCACTATTAAGTGAAAAGAAAAAGAAAAATTGGTATAAGCGCGACTGCGGGATAAAATGTAAAAAAATAAGAGCGAACGAAGAGACAGCTCGTCTATATAAAAATGCGTACAGTTTCGTCAAAAAGTTTCGAGATATTTCATTTTTGGTATATAATTGTCGTAAATTGGTGTTTCGATACAGAATTTCTTAAATACGTCTATCAATACGTTGAATATCGGGACTAATAAAGAGTTTTAGATATTTTTTAATTTTCATGTGATATTAATAAATAATAATAAATGAAGAATCAAACGGATAAGTAAAATAATAAAAAATATAATAAATACTCAATAAAAAAATAAATAAGTGATAGTAATAAATAAATAATAATAAAAATGAATTTAATATGACATTTTTGTTTAAATTTGTTATAATGAAAGTCCCAATTGAATATATGAGAGAATCATGTGTTATTTCTGTTAAATATTCAGAAATAACGCAAATATCCCCTCAAATAACTAATTGAAATAGATAAAAGAAATAATTGAAAAAATGAACTTCACATACACGTTCATTAATCAATTTTTTCGTTGCTAGCTTTTTGGGACTAGTGTACTGCAAAAAATAAAATCGCTTTGGATTACTTTACAGATAACAGATATACCCTCATTTTCTTGCGATTTTTCTTACTTTAAGCCCAACGTCTCTTTGCCCTCTTCTGAGAAACTTTCAGCCTCATCCTTTTTCATTTATTTATGTTTTCATTTATCCACGAATCTAAAAGGAGGGAGGAACCGTATTGCTGTGCACACTTATACTATTTTACTTTTGCTACCCTTGAAACTTTCTCTGTATTATTTTTTACGAAACAAAAGTCCCTTGTAAGTTTCGTATAAATTTCGTACACGGACCACGACACGGCTATTAGGAAACAAAATATAATAATAAAAGAGCAACAATAATAATATCAGCCCGGCAAGAGTTTTCACTGAGTCGGATGATCCCTTAGCAGCTTTTCCTCTCTCGCAACTTTTCCTTCCGCCCTCCAATACGATTAAATTCTCACCACAGATTGCGCCACATTTTTTCCCCTAAACGAGTCCCGAGGTTTGGGAAAATTTTTTTTTTTCACATATTGATTAAAAAGTTAAAATATTTCCGTTGAAATATCATATTTTAATTGAACTCCTAAATTTATTGTATTGTTCGAAATGTTTTTTTTTGTCAGAACAACGAACTGAACAGTATGAAAATTAATTTCCCGTCAAATACGCATTTATAACATTGTTATAAATATTGGCATCCTCCAAGTTTTGAGTGATTCAACTTTAACGTTGCATTCGATAAATATCAAATAAATGTAAAAAATGTTACTTCATAAATGTGTACGAGAGTCTGAATTCCAAAAGATCTTGAAAAGACGAGCGACGAATATTGAGACGTTATCCAACGCTATGGTCGCTCTTTGAAATAGAGCAGAGACAAATAGAAAAAAAAAGAGAAAAGAGGGATAAAATGAAAAAGGACATTTTCTGGTTTGAGAGATAGCCGACAGCCAACTTGATTCGCAACTTTAGATTGAGTTCACGGAGCTCTCGTTCACGAGCAAGTCGAGAAGATGAGGACATCGGAGAGGCTCGGAAAACTCGTCCTCGAGATACATCGTCGTCGGGAACGACGAATACGTCCACTAAACCGAAACGGCTTATTTCCGCTTATCATCTAATATCCGTCGACGAAAAATCTCCGAACTACGAAAATATTACTTCTTTTTATCTCCTTCGAGATTACACGACGTTCAAACGCAAAAAAAACAAAAATAATAAAATTCTAATAACACCTCGTTGAAAAAGAATTTTGCCTTTCAATATCAAGTAAATCATTTTTACTCTAACGAAATATTTTTTCATTTTGTATTATTCAATTTTATCTTAAGGTAAAAAATTGTTGCGTCACCACAACACAAACTTCAATAAAATTTTTTTTTCGTTCTGGTCTCCCTTTGACGTCTTTTTAGAGAAAAAAATTCAACTCGCCATTTCTGCACAGAATTTTCCCCTCATCCTTGTAAGTATACGTGTGTAAAGATATTTCGACGTGGAAACACGTATATTTACACGCTGTTTTTCCTTCAGTAAATACTTTTTGTGCCAACAAAAGCAAAACCGAGAAATTACAAAGCGGGTCAGGGATCTTTTTTATTTTTTTTTTGTGCTCCTAGAAAATGAGTTTTATCGAGCTTCTTTCACGTGCTTGAAACTTTTTTTCGGCATAATTCGCCTTGTTCTGCCCGATATTCCTTCGATCCCGACATTCCTCCCTCGAGCCAAATTGTTTTAAAATTTTCACATTTTCCAATAAGGCGTTTGCCCCACGAAATTATTTTTGCAATTCATATTTTTTATTGAATCGTCTGTTTCAAACTTTTCACTAAACTCATACTTTATAAGCGTAACCGTTGATCAGACATTCAGTATTAAAAATTAATTGTTAACAAAATTTATTTAAAAAATTTTAATTCTATATTTTTTAATTTTCAATTTCAATAATTTTCTGTTTAACAAAATTTTTGGTAAATCTTCTTTCGGTTACACGACACATTAACATTTTGTTCAAAAGGGTTGAACCAAAATTTCAATTGATGATAAAAGACGCCGAATCTTAAACAATTTTTTGTAACAATGACCATGGCAACAACCCCGTTTATGAGAATGGTCTCGAGAACATAATCCGGACATTTGGAGCTTTGTAAATGTATAACCAAACGTCCACTTTTATCGTCGAGGTCATTTCCTGGGTTTTTCCAAGCGGGAATGAAGAACGTAACTGACCAAAATTCGAGCCTCGAGGTAAAAGGAGACGGAAGTTCTTTTTCAGAAGAATTCAAGAAGAGTCAGAGACAGAGAATGGTGCGAGAGGGTGAAAAAAGCTTTCGGGCGAGTTCCTTGAACGCATATAAACCTATCACGGGGAGGAAAATGTGAGCTTGGAAGCGGAAGGGGTTGAAGGGAGTCACGATATGGTCCATTGGCCAGAGGCGCGAGGAGAACGTCCCCGTTGAGAGCGTGCAAAAGCACGAGGAGTATCGTCAAGATAAGAGAAAAATAGAAAGAAAGAGGGGATGAAAAAGGGGTGAAGGAAAATGAAAAAAATGAAGGCGAGAAATCTTGAGGAAAAAAAAGCGTCTCGAGGAAGCTCGAGAGCGGGAAAGATTCCCATCTGAGAAATAAAAAGGATAAAAAAGAATATCCTGGAAGGGGAGGGGGGTGGAAAAAGTAGGGGGATGGTGGGGTTAAAAACGTCGGGACGACGAGGACAAAACGACGAAGGACGTCGTGGATATGTATCTTAACGATCCTGTCTGAGGCGAGGTACATTGGGCGTGAAATAACGTGCCTTTGTTAAGCAAGAGGGTTGCTTTCTTCGTCGACTCCGTTCTCTCATTCCTTCACAGTTTTCCATCCTTTTCTTCTTTCGTTCTGCCATCTCTCTCGCTCTCTCTCGCTCTCTTTTTCTGTACTCATCCTTTTTTTACACCATTTTTTTTCTTTTTGATCTACTTTCTCACTTCCCTCACCCTCTTTGCTGCTCCTCCCACTCTTGCCCTTCCCGTGTATCTCTGAGAAAATATTCTGTATTCCTGAAAAATACAAGGTCACGCACACGTGTTCGCAAGCTCGAAAAGTTTTTAAGCTCATTTTCACACTTCTGCTTTTACAACTTCTCAGACCGTACGTTTTTTTCTTTTGTTACTTAAAAGGAACGTGTCGGTAGGGGTGTTAATAAGCAAGATATTAAAATTCATGAGATTAAAGTTCATCGAATTGTGTATCGAAAGAAGGGGTGAGTACATTTTCGATTACTCACGTATAGGAGCAAAGCCCACATGGAATAGAACACGTTACTCCAGTAAAACACACAGACCAAAATCACCTACTTTCTTTCACATTGGAGCCAATTACTATTGCCGACAATTTTTTGAATTTTTTTCAAAACAAAAAAATGTTAATGGAATATGCTTCAATTTAAAATAAAATTCACATTAGGTTCTCTTACTCTTTTTCTTCTCTTTTAATATTGTAAACGTGTTACGTGCATATAATACTAGCTGAAAACGACTTCATAAGGATTACTGTCTTTTTGTAAAGTGTTCAAGAAAATGAAGAAGCCGAAGATTAGAAAGAAACGAAATATAGGAAAGCCGCAGTTACCTCGTTTTCGTTGTGAACAAGCGAAAAGGAGTGCGAAGAAATGTTCACTCCCTCTCTGGAGAAAAGACTGAGAAACATATAAGGACAGTAAAGCAGTTGAGGTGGAGTTGACCTCTTTTTGCT
Organism: Cremastinae sp. B BG-2022a; assembly: GCA_030522605.1. Lineage (NCBI taxonomy): Eukaryota > Metazoa > Arthropoda > Insecta > Hymenoptera > Ichneumonidae > Cremastinae sp. B BG-2022a. The sequence continues at coordinate 11,122 of JAPYYX010003239.1, read as the reverse complement.
TTTGAAATTCTAAGTTTCTCTCTTTATCTCTTACAATTCACACGTGCACATATACATTTACACGCATGTACATCAACTCCAGGAAGTTTGAAAGCAAATTTTGTTAAAATTACAGTTAATTGCTGTCTGTGCACGTGTGCGCTTGATGTCCCTTTGAAGATATTTGACTGTACAGGGGATGTGGCAGATTTAGACAAGTCGTGGTTAGACTCATAGAAGTGAAACTATATATTAATGATCAGAAAATTATATTGGTATTGTAGAAAATTATATACAATTTTTCTCTTCTCTGATTCTCTGACAAATCTTGACATTCCTCCAAGACGTTCATTGAGAATCCTCGAAACAGATGGCTCGAATCTCTGTCCCTCGATCGGATTACGCGACGATTACATGTGTAGATTCGTACTCTGTTCTGGTAAATTATATACGATTAGTGATTCAATGGCTTTTCCCCGTTGACCTCTCGGTCTGGCAATAACGTAAATACAAGTAGATTAATTGTAAGTACCTTGTCAATCGATGCATGAGAAATTCAATGCAGCTTGAATATTTGAAAAATTTTCTGATTGATATTCCGTTATCACTTCGAAAGAAAAGTGCATTCAAATAAAATAATTTTATCTGTTCAATTTTATTATGAATTCGTATCAAATGAAAAAGACCTTTCAACGTTTGTTTTCGAGCGTTATTTTTAAAAGAATTCATTATAAGTTGGATACGGAATATAATAAATTTTATTAAATTAAGAGTAACTCTCAATTACAATGAAATTTTTGATACCATGGATGGATTTTTGGTACAAGTGCGATGGTCCGACTGAAATTTTGTCATTGAGTCTGGAAATACTCGTCCCCAAACGAAGCGGCTTGACATCATATTGTCCACTTTCGGCGTTTAAGCTCGAGGGTATTCACTCTGCCGAACGGACATTGCACTCAATGTTTCCATAACGCTCTGTTTCGATAACGCATTTCATTTCACGTCGTCCCAACTATCTTGGGAATTCACAATACGAGAATCAAATTTTCGACGTATCCAAACGGACCATCCAACTGTTCCTGAAGCATTCAAATATCAGAAACAATGTGAATGTAATATTCCATGGGAAAATAACAAATGGTTATTGACGTCTGTTCTATATCTTTGAGACGGGATAATTTTCCCTCACCTGCCGCGGCCGTGGTCCGTCGACTGACAGGGCTCTAGGCGATATTATTTATTTAATTAACTATTTTGACTGTTACGTCGAGTGCCAGCTAACTCAGAGTTAGCGAAATATATTTAGGGAAGGGTAGGTTGGGGGCCATACGAAATCGAGAATAATATATTCGTCAGTGTAAAACAGAGTGCAGTACTTACAGTTTTATTTGTTGACTATTATAAACTTTCTCTGCATTATCACATAATTTTCGACTTATTATAATATTCGACTATTAAATTCGCGAGACAAATAATTGTGTGTTCGGGATCGCACGCAGATCCTCTCTGATCTTGCTGTCTCTATGATCCTGACTCGCGTCTTCGGGGGTCAAGAAGTGGGGATGAGCCTCGAGCTCGACAAGTGCCAGCGGCACCTACTGAATTTTCGGTGGCGCGGAAAAACTAAATTTTGACTTCAATAATTTTCAGTCGATCGACCTTCTAGTCGAGTATTTTTTTATTTCCTGTCTCATCTTTGTACAATTTCTGAAATAATCAAGACCCACGAACATATTTTTTACCGGTAACGAGAATAATTTTTTACCGATCACGTCCCTTTTTTGTCTCGATAATAAAATTTCGAGCGGTCGAGGAGAGGGGAAAAATTGAAATTGCTCGTCGTCACTTCGTCTCGGGAGACAGACGTCTGCGGGTGAAGAATCAGAAGAGCGAGAGAGCGAGAGAGAAGGCGCGGAAAAAAAAGAATGAGGGGAAATTCAATTCTCTATTACCATTCTAATGAGATTCCACCGGATCGTTGAAGAACGGAGAAGTATTCAATTTCATGTAAATCGGCGCTGTTCTCTAGAAAAAAAAAGAAACGAGGGTGAAAAAGAACAGCGAACTCGTGTCGCGCTCGTCTTATACACATGCGAAGGAAAAAAATGTGGAGTAAAAAAATGAATAAAAAAATAGAAATAAAAAATACGGTACACAATTTACTGCACAAAGAAACTTTCATTTTTTTCACCCTATTCGACACGCGGGCGTGTTCGCATCTCGGCAGAGGGCGCCGTTATTAAAATGCTCATATCACGGTCGAAATACCGCAAGGAAAAATGTTCCACGCAATTCCATTTTTCTCACGTATCTTCGTCTCTCTTTCCGACCACACGAAAAATAACGATGCAAAAGGATGAAAAAAATTGGAGCACGATACCTTTTTTATTTTATTGGATTTATTTTTTTTATGGAAGACTCTTGGGAAATTCGCGAGAAATGTTTTTCTTCTCTTATCCATCAGCATTGAAAAAAAAATGTTAATTCTCACTAGCAACTTTTCAAAATGTGAAAAGCTTTTTCATTAAAAATGTATAAATCAATTTTTAAATTTGAATTCAATTGTGCGAGAATTTATGAGGCAAGTAAAATAAGCATAACCGGAGGCTAAACAATCTCCCGGACAAATCTCGCGAGGAAGCGGATTCGGAAAATTTTCTTGGAAAATATAATTCCAAGATTTTTCCAAGTCCGTGAAAAAGTCGTAGCCATCGACCAGAAGATATTTTCTCCATGAAATTACTTTCTCCAGGATATTCGAGGAGACCAAAAAAGGAGAAGTAATATCGCGAGGCGTATTACCTCGGACAATAAAATTTCCACGATGAACTTTACGGGCCATCTTACCGGGCATTATACTCGTGCAATCCCCAAAAGTGCATTTCCTCTCACTTTGTGAGCTTTGACTGACACGACTGGGAGAGAGAAAAAAAAATGAAGCGGGACAGGAAGAAGAAAAAAAAAGTCCGGAGAAAAATGGAGAGAAAGGGAAAAATGAAGCTGGAAAAAGGGGAGAAATGACAAAGGGCGGAAAAAACAGTCGTGCAGTGGAAAAAGCCAGAATTAAGTCGGACGTGTTGGAGTGGGGGAAAGTTCCTCTTTTATAGACAGAGGCTGAGAGAGGGTATTTTGGCAAGAGAACGCGCGTGTGTGCTTCGCTACGTGGCTATATAGACGTACGGCGAGGCGAGGGAGAGGAAGGGAAGAAAAATCCGGGTGTTGCTGCATTGATATTCAGCGGACTTGCCCGGATTTCATTTATATGCTAAGCTCCGCCTCGTGCATTTTTCGTTTCGCGTTTAGGACTCGCTCGCTGAGATTCATGTTTCGAAACGAAAAACTATATATTTCTCCTTCACAAAGAGTGGAACATTCTTTTTATCGAACACCTTTGCCACTTGCTTTTCTTTTTGTTTTAAATTTCTACACGAGGAAGGAACTTTGATTAATACTCGCTAAATTTGACCATTCTCGAAAAACCTGAACCACGATCGTTTGGATGTAATTTAATATGCAGAACGTTTTTATATATCCTTTGATATATTCCACCTTCATGCAGCAAATCGAAACACATCTATTTGTGACTAACTATTTTTCCAATATATTGGAAAACCGTCTCTTAAACGGTGAAATTGTTTTTTAAACGGTCAAACAAACATTTCGATGAAAATTTATTGAAATTCAATATTTGGTGTTTTCTGTAGAAAATTATCAGATTTATCCGTTTGTCTTGGTCGTTACAATAACTTCTATTTGAGTAAGTTTTAAAAAAGCTTTCCATGGAATGAAAAATTCAATTAAAATCCATTTATCAAGCCTTGCAAATTAAATGCACACATTTCCCTTAAAAATTCATGCCAAATTCCGAGTCGTTATTCGTTGCTTTCTTCTACATACGTGTACTATAAAGTTATTATTTTTCGGCGATAATATACGATTCCCGAAAAAAAAGATTCGTTCTTTTTCCAAGGAAGATTTTCTTTTTTTGTCCAAAATATTCAAACCAAAGTGTTCTTGGTTCAACGTCTCCAAACGAGTCCAAAAAATGTTTAAAATCCTCCGTTCAATCAGCATATTCTTTTTATCTGATGGAAAAGCCTATGCGAATATACGACTCAGACGTAACCTCAGTCCTTCCAAGACCATGATTACTCTCGTAGCGGAAAAAAATCTTGCGTAGGACGTATGACAGTGAAATTTTATACCTCCATTTTTTTTATACTTTTTCCACGAGGAGGTATAACGTCTTCGAGTCATTGCTCCCTCGCTTCATTTTTTTCCTCATCGCGACCCTTTGCGTTTGAATTATCCTCCATCTTATCACGTTACGTCTCTTTCTCTTTATTCCTCCATTGCATATATTTTTAATCCTCAGCATTTACAATTTTACAATTTTTTGTGACCTATTTATATATTTTTTTTACCCATCCTTCATTTTTATTCACTTTTTTTCGGATTTTGTTCTTGATTTTCTCCATCCCTTTGAAAAAAAACTTTTTTTATTCCCCGTCTCTACCGCTTCTGCCTCTTTTTTCTCTCGTTGCCGGACGAAAAACGTTATCGGAAATAAAAAAGAGGGTGAAGCGCTCTTCTTGACGCTATAATTAAAGCTTTTTACTACGTTATTTTTATATTTTTCTCTCTTTCTTCATCTTTCTCTACCCTTCTATCTCGCTATTTTGCTCGTATAATTAAGCGTTCCGGACTTGGCGACAAACGGCAGGTAAACGAGGTCGTTAATTCGCGAAGCGATCTCTATTCCCTCCCCTCTCTCTCCACGGTCTCTTTCTCCTGGCAACTTGGTTAATATATATGTCCTCTTTACACGTACACTAACAATGATAACGCTCGAATATTCTCTTTCCTGAACGCGTTTGTTCTATCCCTGTACTCTATTTTCCAGTACGCCGGTCTCTCAGTATATCATTTTTTTAACTAATAAAAAATATTCAAACGTGAATACAAATTTGTGTTAAGCATGAGTACATTTACTATAATTTTATGAGTTTTGTGCTGCATATTATTTTAGAAAGTATCTAAAAATAATGCTACCGAGAGTTAAGTTTTTTCACTGTGTCACTGAACTTTAAGGTGATGTTCAACTCCTACGAGTGCGAGAGGGACAGATGCAAAACGGATTTGCTATTTTCTCAGAGATTTTTGATATTTTCGAAAAATTTTTATTTTCAGAAAAAATACCAAAGTTGGATTTTGCACGATATAGGACACTTGAACATCACCTCAAGGTGTACCCACGTAGTGGGCTTCACCCCTCAACCCCCATACGGAGCTTTCATCCCTGAACCCCGCATACGCATGCGAGTCAGTACAAGAAGTGATGGGGGTAGCAAATATGCGAATTCAACAAAAACGACCAATAATCAAATGCCAAAACCAATATAGTTTACTAGTGGCACGTAATTTTTTTTTCTTTTTTGTCTATTGATCACAAAATTCAAGACAAAACATTTATGAATGAAACCTAAGAAATTCAACGTGGAATTTCCTATGTGAAATTCCCCCCGTATACTCGACCCCATAAATATTAAGTTGTAAAAGACGTAAGGACGTATTTTATGTCGTTTAGCGCGTACAATTACGGGAGATGAGACCCTCAAGAATTCTAGCGACGGAGCGATATATCTCTAGTCGCGGAGCGTAGAATATCCGAAGCGAGGAGTACACGTATACACGTTTCGTGCGGAGGTGAGGGGAAATGGGACCTTAACGCCGAGGACGAAACGCTCGCCCGGAGCGGAGGAGGGTCATCCCGCTGGCTTGCCCGATGGCGACTACCATCCACGTCGCCTAATTAGCTTCGTTAATTGAGTTTCCTTCCTCTATATGCATTTCTCTCTCTACGTCTATCTCTCCCTTTCTTTCTGTGACCTTATCTCTCGTGCTCTCGACCCCCTCACACGCCTCACTGACATACACAGCAACGCGAGAACAACACCCGAAATAACTTTGCGATCGAAATTTCTCTTTTTCTCACGTTTTTATTTATTATTATTTTTTATTAAAAAAAAGATTCGTATATAAAATTAAATATTCGAAAATCTCGAAGGAATTAATCAACCTGAAGTTATGACAGATACAAATTGAATGACACTCTGTCGATATACGTCATTGCATCAGGACACGTGAAAAGTTCGTGTTTCCCCCAATAGTTCGAAATTTTTGACAAGTACTAGCCACGTGGCGAGATCCCGACCGAGATCGACCTTAAAACCCGACCGAGAGACAAAAAGAAGAAAAAAAAAGAGAGAAAAACGAGCTTCCTCCGGGGCAGGGAGAAAATGCGTAGGAGATTCGAGGGCTTAGGAAAATAAAAAAGGACGGAGAAAGGAAGAAAGGGAGAGAAGAAGAAGAAAAAATGGGGATCGCGAAATAGACGGGGTCTGGCGGAGTTCTTCGTGTATAACACGTGTCGCTCGCGGTCTGTCCTCGTAAAGTTTCCCTTTTCTTTTTCCTCCACCCCCTCGGCACCTCTCGCGCTCGCACCTAACCTTCGTCTTCGTATTCCTCAAGTAACAACGTACTCGGCTCGCTCTCGCTTATATATACGACAGCTGGGATGGCCGTTATTACAAGAAGGACCGTTTTATGCCGAAACTCGAGACTCTAGACTCCAATTTCCAGCTTGTCAAAAAAAACAGTTACTTCCCCCTCATTTTTCATACGGAATTTTCCAATCGCTAATAGGAAAAATTAGGATAAAAATAGTGAAATGGACAGAAAAACGGATGAAGAAAAAAAATTAGCACAATTGAACGTAGTCATCAATGTCTAGGAAACGACAAGATTAAAAAAACAACATTATGATGTAATGATAAAATAATTTCTACATTTTCAATCGAATTTTTATAACTTTTTCATTTTGTATAAAAATTCAACTTAAATTTTTTATTAGTTGGTTCAATTCAATATTTCATTGGATCTATTAAATATGGACGAATCAATTAAATATTTCATTGGAAATGGCCATCTTTTTTTTCAGTGTATGTTTCAATTTTATTTTTATCACATAACATATTCTTTCAGTAAACTTTCTTCCGAATTTATATTTTTAATGGTAAAAAAGGAAAAGTTTTACGTGAATGCAAAGAATTTATTTTTCATCGGGCGATAGACGGCCTTTTTGATAAAAAGCCAGAAGCCAAAACTTCGCCTAGCAAAATCATGTACAGAGGCCGAAAAAGAGAGGAACGACCTGAGCTTTTCGTAAGTAACCGCTCTTTGGAGTATCGATCTTCGATAGAATTCACCTGATTCGGTACGAGAGTGAAGCACGACTGCATTTTGTCGAAATTATCACGGAGATACTCGCTTGTGTACAAAAGGTCAAAAGTTCATGCTACTTTTTGATATAACTGCGAAATAATATATTTTTATTCCCTTGTCGTTTAATTCATACAACGATCTGTTTCCATCTATAACATTTTTTTGTCACTTTTTACACATTAATCTCCTTCAAAAGGATTTGAATTAATCGCGTTGAAATATTATCCATCAGAAAATTATATCAGGAATATCCGTCTCATCGAAAATGTATTTTAATCAACGACGGTTTTTAATCGAGATTAATTTTACTCAATATTTTTAATGAATACTTGGAAAATACGTTGTTGAACAAAAATGACAAATTCTTTTTTATGTTTTTTTTTTTCTAACACTCGTTTTTCCTCGACTTTTGACACTCGGGCAAGGGAGAATTTTTCACAAATTTTCAGCTCATGTGTGTAATAAAACTTCATGATATTCGGCAATTTTTGTACTTGAATCAGATCATGTAATATATCAAAACATTAATTTTCAATTGATTCAAACTGGATGTATAATTTCATCATCATTATCAAGTTATTTGATCATTTCATTATTTTTTATGAAAAATCGTTGACATTTTTTGTCCTCCAGAAATTTTCATCTCATATCTCTCCTCCGGGACATTTGTTCATATTTGACAGGCGAAGAAAAAAATCCGGAGAAAGCCAGACACGGGAAAAGTGGCTTCTCGATCTTCGTGTCGTCATAAAGCACGTTTTTTTCTCTAAAAAATCTTAATAATTTATCTCTAATGGGAGAACAATGCCAAGAAGCCCCATCGGAATGATACTCTCGCGTTTTCCACCCTCCGCTCTCGCTTTTTTTCCGTCGGCAAATACATACGTTTTTTCCCGAACTCCTTCGCGATTATTCGGCGGGCTAGCCCTCTTTTCATCCAGAGTGGAACGACCCCGGGCGTTCAACATCCACACACAAACGAGCGTCGAAAAATATAAAGGAAGCGAGGAGCGAGACGGAAAGATCGTTCCACTGGCTCCGGGATATCTGGGATCGCCAGAATGCACTCGATAAGACCCGGGAAAAGAAGGGTGACTCCGAAAGAGACGACGTATATCGTTTATGAGAGAGAGAAAGAGAGAGAGAGAGATATCGGCCAGTGATATAGGAGAAACCGAGAATTTGGCTGCGCAAGGGAGAGAGTGAGAGGAGAAGTTATGCGCCTATATATGTGTAGGTATATGTATACGTATACAGTTCTATCGATTGGTCTGCGGCGCGCTCCATATCGAATTCCTCCGGTAATCTCGACCAACGTTCAGGAGAGCCCTTCGAGACAACAACTCGGGTATATAGAAAACTTCGAGATTATCATCTTTGACTTGATATATTTTTCAATTTTTGTAAAATATTGCAAGACAAATTAAAAGAATTCTGATAAGAAGATACGCTTACAAGAAATAATATATTATAATTTATGATGTTACTTAACTATTGAATTATCAAATATAAAAAAATCTGAAACGATGAAGCTATAATAATTATAATCATTAATTTTATTATATTATAATATAATATATAATATATTAATATATTATCATAATTAACTATTATAATATTACATTATATTTGCATTATATATTACATAATAATAATAATAAAATAATTAATAATATAATTATTTATTAATGATTATTGTAACTTCATCGTTTCAGATGTTTTATTCTCAATAAAAGATCAGTACTTGTTAGTTAAGGAGTAACATTACGATAAATCTCAAAATTGAGCGCAATATTAGTTTTGATATATTAATAATAAAGTACGTAAATACAAACGCAAGTATACATATGCATATTAATGATGTAATTAATATACCAGCATCTACGACCATTTATATAATTTATCAAGATTTAAAGAGGAACTTTTTGCTTTCTGCGGCAACGCCTATATTCGCTGAATACCGAAAAACACCCAGATTGCCAATTCCAAGCGAACATAAAGCCTAAAAGGGAGAAAGAGAAGATAGATGTGTTATCGGTGTATCGACACGAGGCCAATAATTGTGCTGGGCTCTCTTTCAAGTGTCTAGCGACGTATATCGCACGTATCGAAAATTCGAAGCGTTCGAAAATACAAGCGCAAATATCGCCAAAAATAATCGACACTGGCAAAGCCACAAAATCGCTTTTTCCATCGACAGTTTCTTTTATCTATGTATATACTAGCTCTATCTTGCCCTGTACTTCACGATCAGTCTGTTTACAATTGAAAGAAAAAAGAGGAAAAACACACTTTTTTAAAATTGTTAATTTCAGAATATTGACAAAAACTATAAACAAAAATATCCGTAAATCGAACGACACGTGGCTGGTAAACTATATTAAAATAATTTTAAAAAAATTTAAGTTTCTACATGTGAAGGGCATACTCGTGATAAAAACTGTAAAGTTGTACGAAAGGAAAATAAACTAACTAACTAATTTTTAAAAAATATAATGAAATAAATTTTTTTTTAATTGAAAAAATAAACTCAATAGTAATATTAGGTCATGGCAGATTTGGCATGGAATGCCCCATGGATACAACAATTTCTCGATACGAGAAAATCATTTTACAATATTATTAAATATTTCAAGTTTCAATTACAATCTAAAGGAAAGAATTACTTATTCTCAATTCTTATCCAATTACAGCGTCACACAAAAAAAAATTGGCCAGTACTTTTGACCGGACCCACCTATCTGTATGTATTTTGACGCGCTGAATTCGAATTTGGGGTCAGATTGCCCAATACACCTCCAAATTTTCGAGTAAAATGCAAAAAACCGCTAAAAATCACAAAAAATGGCGAAAAATCGCACTTTTATCTACGGGAAAATTTTTTTTCATCCAATCTAAGAACGAGTCTTGTGTAATTTGATGCGCTGAATTAGAATCTGTAGTGACTTTGCCCGCAGAGCCTCGAAATTTTGAAAAAATTGCGAAATATCGCTAAAAATGGCTGAAAATCGGGAAAAATCGCACTTTTATAAGTAAAAAAAAAATATTTGAACTACATCAACAATTCCTATGTGTTTTGGTGTGCTGAATTCAAATTCGAAATTTATTTGCACAGGACAGCCCGGGAATCTGAAAAAAAGTGCCGAATATCGCTAAAAATTGCGATTAATTGCTACAAAAAATGAAAAATTGCAGCTCTAAATATGAAAACAAAAAATTTTTTGATTTATATCAAGTGTTTTCATATGTTTTTTGAGTTATAATAAGTGTTTTCATAAATTGCAGGTCTAAATATGAAAAAAAAAATTTTGAATTGTATCAAGTGTTTTTCATATGTTTTTTTATGCCCTTAATCTGATTTCGAAGGTTGTTGAAATCGATCAGCATACCTTTTACAAAAATGATTCTTCTTACATACACTAATATATGTATCTGTCTATAAATTCTCCATAAGTATGAAAATCGACCGGTGATGAATCAATGAAAAGACTCCACTCAACGAATTTATAATTGTTCGGTTTCAATTCATCCACCAAGGCTTTTACATTCGACCAATACACCAATGAATTTTTTTCGTCGTTTGTAAAAAATTCTCGAAACTTCTTCTCTCTATCACGATAGAAGTACGCTGATGTTTCCTTAGCCAGAAAATTTTTCTTTTTCAATACTGCAACTAAGTATTCATCTTCATCCTCAGGTAATCCTAATTCTCGTACGATATTCGTTTACTTCTTCTTCTTGGTTGAAGGTTTCAGGCATTACGCTTTTACTGTCCGGGAAATATTTATCTTCGGAAATTTCTTCCTTGCATATCGGTTCGAGATTTTCGGTTTCATCCACAACCACTACAATTTCT
>JAPYYX010003238.1:0-11758 GCA_030522605.1 Cremastinae sp. B BG-2022a | reverse complement strand
ATTATACCTCCCCTATTTTATCGCTTTAAATTGCTTGATTTCCGATTTTACCCCGGCAACGAACAAGTGCGAGAAAAGAAGGTTTCACTTCAAAAATAGATTTTCTTGGGTAGATGCCTACAGATTTCAGGTTGAGGAAATTGTTTCTAAAATATTTAGAAAGAAACGTGGTAATAAGATCGATTACTGTAAGTATACACTGCACCGTCATGACAATTTTCATACATCGGTTTGTTTTTGTTACTTGACATCAAGACATTGCCGTGTCTTTGGATTATTTGATTATCATATGATGCAAAAGAAAATTTTTTCGGTTCCCGGCGTCGCGTGTCATATTTGAAAACATAGTTCGCATATTTAGTATGCAAAAAAACATGAGAAGCACGCGACCAAAATCAAAAAAGGTATACCATAAAAGTGGTCTTCATGGACGCGTGCGTATTCCGACACCCCCTCGAAATTAACGGTTCTCTCGAACGAATCGTCGAAATTGCACGGTCACAGTAGTCGAGCGAGAGATTTGGAAAATATTAAAGAGAAAAACGGGCAGTGTAATGCCCGAGCCACAAAGGCACGTGAGTTTTTATATCATCTCTCTGTGCATCGCGTTGACATGGACAGCGAGAGAAATAGGGAGAAAGAGAGAGAGAGAGAAGGGTAACGAGACAAAGAAAGAAAAAGGAAGGAAGGGGACACCAGAGGGAAGTGAGTTTGTGTAAAATTAATTTTGCCGCGGTCCACTGCGATAACTCAACCGCGGCTGAGAGTGTCGAGTATACGCGCGCTTGTTCGGCCGCTCACCCGTGTGCTCTCTTTCCGCCACTGTCAACGCTTTCACGCGTATAGGCGACAAAAAAGTACAGAAAAAAATGTAACTTGACAAGAGAAGGGAAGAGAAGAAAAGCTTCACAAAAGTATAGCGTGGTTATAAAAAGCGATCGTTCACGCAACTCTGCCACACTGGCGAGAAATTGAAAAACGCGCCTATAAAATTTTTAATCATAGTTTAAATACACTCCCAGGGGACTGAACCGATTTTTTTTAATACACCAAAAATTTACTTAACGCTTAATATTTTCCAGGCCTATTAAAAGTTTTCAACTAACATATTTACCGAAGTTTAATTTTACATTGACCTTTTCTTAAATGCGCTAAAACACACATCAAAAAAGTCGCGGTATAGACTCGAGGCAAGTACATTAAAAAAAAAAATTAATCAAAAAATATAAAAATCGGTCCAGCGACCGCGACTTTATATACGCGAAGACAAGCGATTTCGCTATAGTCTAAAAAAACATACATTTTTGTTTAAATTGTAAATGAATGCTTGGAAAATCGAAATGTATCCTTTTCCACACTAGTGCGGAAAAGAGAAGAGACGAGTGATGATCTTCACTTTCGCCAGGCAAAACGACTCTGTCGGAAAACGCATTTTTCAAGCAACCTGCATTGAAAAAAAAACTTTAACTGGATGAGCACGTGTAAGCAGAGCTTAAGGGAATAAAAAACGAGGACCATCACGTATACCTAATTAATTCTCAGGACTTGAATCCAAGTGAGGTCGAGCTGGGTCAAAAGGGGCCTTTTGTAAATCATATTAACTTTGTTCTGTCGCCTATATTAATCTTTTGTATATACAGAGAGTCCAAGTGTATGTGGAGGTTGAAAATAAGTAATACCGGATCTTATGGCTCGGCCGAATCCGGCAATTAGTCAATTATCTCCAATTACGATGATGGCTCATGAGTGATGAAAGCAAGAAAGAGGGCATCGAATTCTTTGTTGAAATTCGCCTCTCATCTCAGGAGTGGAATCTCTATAATAAGCAGGAAATGTTTCCTTCTCGTCTCAATTAATTCGGATAGAAGTGAAGAGTGCTATCGAAGCATGAAAATCTAATTTACTTTGAAACTGATGGAAAATCAATCGGTCTCGAAGCTAAAGAAAAACTTCGAAAACTTATTTCGTCGAAATTCAAGTATCTTCGGCACGCCCCTCTGATGACGTCTTCATGAACCATTTTTTCACCCAAAGTATTTTTTTGTAATGATTCTTTAACGCTCACATTTGGTCCAAGGTTGTTATTCCCCGAGGACGTAATAAATTTACTTTCTCATTCTCAAAACTCTGTCCTTTCGTCTTTCGTGTACTCGTGTCTCCTCCATTCTCTATTATTCATTCCGACCCGTTAACTTGGTACATCCGTGCTCCAGTGAAACTACTAGGAGAGTGCAAGCAGATCTTCTACAGTGGTAGAGAGAGAGAGAGAGAGAGAGAGAGGTGTGTCTTCTAATACCGGTGAGCTTTCTTCAAGCAAAAGAGACAGAGAGAACGTGAGTGAGAAAGGATCGCCGTGTAGGAATACGTATACTCAACGACCCGTAGAAACTCGTGCCCTTTGTCAGGAATATACACGCTCGAGCTTTTCCTCCGGGAACCGGACTCGAGGAAACGAGATTCCAATGCTAACCGCGCTTTTCTTGTACTTACGAGGGCCTCCCCACGAGGCTCGATATTTCGCGATACTTATCTCGTTAAACAAACTCGCGTTTACTCAACGATTCACCGATAATCGAAAGTTTCAACGATATTTTTTCTCTCCGGAGTTATACGAGCCTAATTGACGAGAAACGGAAAATCCCAATTTTACGATTGCGCTTTTTTTTATTCGCTCGTAATAAAAATAATGTGTATGGAGAACCTGATAGTTTTCTGGATGTTTGGTCAATAGAATGCAAGACAAGAGCCGTCTTTACGATCGCAGAGTCGGAAAAGGTGCTCGGTGTACTATCGCGCCTGTGCTATGAGCCTGGATACAATAAATGGCTCGTAATGTAAGGATAATGCGTGCGAAACGGCAGTCTGGGTCGCGCATTCCACGCGCTACTCCCAACGAGATATGTATGTACTCGATGTATTTACACCCACGCGCCAATTACACCAATCCGCGTTCGCGCACAAGTATATAAATATGCACAATGCTCCACGCGTGGAAAAATTTCGTGCAGTTTACGTCGCTCGACTACGGAAGCCTCGTAAGAGCTACGGTGTTCTTATCGGATTCTCGCACCTCATATCCTGATATGCTTGTATCTGTGCTCTTAATCTTTTTCGACTGCTTTTCAATTCTCACTGCTGTTAGAGATCTAAAGACACGGCAGTGTCTTGATGCCAAGTAATAAAAAAAATATAACAAGACACAAGACACGTATTATATATGAAAATACAAAATCGTCAGAAGGATGCCGTGTCTTGTTATAGTGAGATTTAATTTTTTCGATCCTATTAACACGCTTTATTTTTCAAATATATTCGAAAAAATTCGTTTAACCGCAAATCTACCTATAGCGAACCTATTTTTTTCTTTCAAATGACAATATTGAAAAACAATATTGTTGCAGTATATTTGGAATTTCGTTATAAATTAAAGACTGCAAAATAAGACCACTGCAGTGGCCCTATTGGATTCGCCATTTTGAATTTCATAATTTTGACTTGAGAATCTCAACACCAGTACTCAAAAAAAACTGGTCGGTACTTTTGCCCGAACCCACCTATCTCTATATATTTTGACACTTCGCACTTTTATAAATGGGAAATTATTTTTTAACTACATCAAGTATGATTCTTGTGTACTTTAATGCGCTGAATTCAAATCTGCAGTTTGTTTGCCCGTATAGGCCCGAAATTTGGAGGAAATTGCGATATATCGATAAAAATGATTGAAAATCGCCGAATACATCGCCTCCTGAATACAATGCCGAAGAGAAATCGCGTCGGTCACCCCCCCTGCAAAAATATTCAAAATTAAAAATAACAAAAGGCGAGGAGGAGATCCGATGGAAAATGGTTCTAATGATAATATCAGACAGAGGCAAAAGAGCTAGAAAGGTAACAGCCCCATGTACCGAGCCCCTCCGCCCCCGTGTAACCCTTGGTGGTGTTCAGGCGTGGAGCTTCCGATGGGGTCCAGGGGCAAAGCCCCGGTAAGGAGGTTGCGGGAAGGGGCGAACCCCCCACTGTCATAAATCTACATTAAATGAAAAATTAGAGGGGTAAATATTCGGCAGAGGGAATCATTTTCCATCTACCATAAAGCCCCACTGAAGGGGGGAGGGGGCTCGGTACTTGGGACTATTACCTTTTGAGCTCCCTTCCCCCTACCTGATATGATTATTCGAACCATTTTTCATCAAATATCCCCCTTTCGGCTTTTGTCATTTTTAATCGTCGGTATCTTTGCTGGTGGGGGGGGGGGGGTGACCGGCGTGATTTCCCTTCGGTATTGTATTCAGGAGGTCAAAAACTATAATTCCCTCCATCTCTTGCCCCCCTCAGGGGCGAGGGATGTTTTCTTAACATTTAACTGAATTACTTTACCTCAAAATCTAACCTTAATAAATCATTCATTTGAGTACAAAAAATCAGAGCATATGAATTATTACCTCTAAATATCTACGATTCAATAAAAGAGGATTTAGCATTTGTAATAAAAAAATAATTATTCCTGAGTTGGACCGTAATAGAGTAAATATTCTGTATGTAGATATATCGACTATATTCTCAGATAAATACATGGCACTGAGCTGAACCATACGGAAAAAAATAAACTGCACTGTGCTAGACCCTAGTACACAAGATGGACTATGCTGTTATACGTCGAATTGAAAATAGCAGACCATTCTGGGCTAAACCTTCCTGCATAAATATTAACCGTAATTCACTTTTTTATATCACAGTGTTTATTAATGTTAAGAAATTATTATTATCATAAATATCATTAATTCATCGAAAAAAGTAGGCATGAGTTTTAAAACAGTGCACTATACTTAAAAAAATATATTTTCTACTTGAAATATACAATGATTAACTAAACAACAATTTTATATGATTTGCACAGTGCAGACACTTCGACAAAACTTTAAATGAAGTGTCGGAAAAGTGTTCAAACATATAACGGTTTCTTCTAAATTTCAAATTCTTTTCGGTGGCGATAAGTAGCAATTTTTTTATTTTTATTTATCTGCCGTATGTCAAACTTTAGTCGTTACACATATATATATGTGACCGTTATAATTTTATAAAGGTTTAAGATATACCTGGAGATCGAGAGAGAGACAAGGTCGATCGTCTCGTCAATTCGGCCTCTGCGAGAAGACACAGATTCTCACCTCTCGATATTATAATCGCACCTCTGGACACCCCTACTCTACTATTCGGGGTGCCCACTCTATCTATTTCTCCTTCTCTTCACATTTCTTATTACACATATTATACATAAAAAATGGCGCACATCTTTCCAACATTTTCAGTCAATGTTCAGGTAAAAGTTTTTGTCTTATATACATCGGTAGTGACGTCACGAGAAAAAGTTTTGGCCAAAAAACTCGAAATTTCGATTCTTGAAAACGGCCAAATGTATCGGGATGAATCCAACGCCATTTGAAAGAAAACAATACGTGTCCTCTAGGTACATGCCTTCACATTTGGTGCCAAGTCTTGACTTTTCATATACCGATTTTTTCTATTACTTGGCGTCAAGAGACTCATATTATAGTCTCAATTTCAGATCATTAATTTGATTTCATTCCTCTGTTTTTCTCTTTCTCTATTAATTCATATACGCTGGTTGTTCGCTTGATAAAATAAAAATTTAATACTTCCCTACAATTCATATGATCAATTATGAGGACATTTTTTTAGCGTAAGAATAAAGCAAACTTTGGTCTTTCTTAGTTGTCAACGACGCATCGATTCAAAGAGAATACAATTCAACATTTGTATAATAAATATATATTGGTGTAAGTGTCTAGTGTGGAAGGATCGATAGGAAGATCCTCGATGGCGAGTGAGCAAGCCATCAGAGAGTGGGTAGATTGTGGCTATAGTGTACACGTGACCGACGAGAACGAGTAACGAGTTTGAGACAAGCTGGAGGTTCTTGCTCTTTGGCGTCATTCGTTGCCCTCTCGATGGTGAGGCAACTTGTTTTCCTAGACTCGTCGCCACCCTTCCCCCTTTTACCTCTTTATATACATATGCAGTTACCTGCGTCCATACACGTGCCTACGTTCATTCTACCCGCGTGGTCTATATAATACAGTTGCGTCCATGTATCCGTCGAGGAACTCACCGAAATGGCAGCACGCCGTCGACCTTCGACCCCTTTTCACTCCCAAGACCCTATCCCTTACCATTTTCACCGTCGACGGACTCGATACGAGAGTACATCGAGCTATTCCGTCGAACATGTCAAAACCATGTATATCTACATACATATATGTCAAAACCTCGACCAAGATACGAGAAGAAAAGCTTTATAGATTCTGTCCGTATTTAAATACCGCTCTTTTCAATTTCGAAAGCGTTTACTTCAGCAAACCATTATTTCGAGTTGTGTTTTCAATGAATACTTGTAAGATGACTGTCGCTTATCTGCCAATGCAAAGACAGATTTCCATCTGCAAAATTGATTCAGTATTTTCTTCGTACTCGAATATTTAATATATCAATTTTTTGTGTTAAATTCAACGCGCGCACTTTTAGGTCAATAATTTCGTTGTATAGCCTTGAATTTCTCCTTTTTTCCTCTAGTTTTCTTACTCTAGTATTTTTATGCACAGAATACAGATTTCACAGCATTACGAAAGGTACGGGAATGCGATAAGATTTTATGTTCATCGTGTTTCGAGATACGGAGAAATAAAAGTAATCGTTAATAAAATCAGTATTCGCGGGAGAGCTTGAAAATTATTCGGATGGATATAGACTTCCGTTAAAGTGATGTATCGTTCCTCGGAGGATCGTGCAGTGCGAGTATCGCAAAAAGAATCCACAGGTTATATTTTCAGTGGT
The DNA here is from genome assembly GCA_030522605.1 of Cremastinae sp. B BG-2022a. Classification (NCBI taxonomy): domain Eukaryota; kingdom Metazoa; phylum Arthropoda; class Insecta; order Hymenoptera; family Ichneumonidae; species Cremastinae sp. B BG-2022a. Next base: position 4,903 of record JAPYYX010003238.1, on the reverse strand, counting down.
GGATATCAGGCCTGAGGGAAAAATCAATAACGAGAATTTACAATAGTAAAAATTTAATCCGCGCTCGGATGGACATTTTTAAGCGCGACTACATACACTATATTGTGCATATATAATGTATGTAGATATCTACATATGTTTGTATCTGCGCACGTAGAAACGAGAGTTTCGTAAAGATTTTGCGAACTGTGCGCGGATAGGTAGAATTCTCTTCATGTGTGCGTATGGTATATTCTTTTGTACATTACGATTACGATTCACCCACACGCTTGGCGTGTTCTTTTCTCGCTGGGCCACGGAGATGGAATAAATTGCTCGCATCCCAGATAGCTCGACCTCGAGTACCTATGTATATCAAATGAGATGGGCGTTTTATCACACACGAGTATTTTAACACGTGTAAGCTACGGGGACTCAGGGATTTATTGTGCCGTTGCGAATAGCTGCGACAACATCATACAAACTTGACATTTTTTATGAAAAATTTTTCTCTGATCCTCAAATTCGTTGTTCAAAAGTGGAAGATGAGTAAAAAATGATATTTTTTTCATACATATCGTTATCGTTAAAATCGTTAATTTATCCAAATTGAATGTTTTTTTAGGCAACATAATTTTAAATTATTTTCAATAAGTTTATGTTTAACTTTTTTTTTACCAACATTCAAAAAAGTATCAAATCCCTGTAACATTTGCACAAAAAGGCAACAAGATTGAATGAATAAATATCGAAAACGGAGCGTGATTTTTCTATCACAATTCTGCTTTCGAGCCTTTTCTATTTTTCATTTATTTATTCATTCTAATGTCACGATTTAACCAAGGTTTCAGGAGTACTCTTTGTATGTATACAAAATCACGATTGTTCGATGATGATCATGGCGCCACGGAGCTCACCGAAGTTCGAGCGAATTCGAAAGAAAACACGCAGTCTCGGCGGTGAAACAGCGCGAAATAATATAATGAAATCGAAGTGAGGGTAGCAAATGAAAGCATTGGAGGAAAAAAGAAGTAAAATAGAGAGAGAAAAGACAAGAAGAGAACGCAAAAGAAAAAGAGAGAGAGAGAACACTAAGAAATCCAGAGAATAATAAGAGTAAAAAGAGAATGAGAAAAACAGAGAGAAACAAGATACTGCGATCGCGTTCCTCTCACTAGCTCCGTAATGTTTTTGCCCAGATTCACACGGACTGTATTATTATTTTCATTATTCATCTCATTATTGTTATGATTATCGAAGACCGTTTCAACCGTGATGTGGACCAATGTGGATCGGAGGAATCTCTCCTCGACCGGAGAAATAAATCGAGATGCGAATTTTTTTCCTCGTGCACTTTTGTAATATGCGCACGCGAGATCGCGTGAAAAAGAAAATACCTCGACGGCAAGGGTGCCAATGGCTCGTTGCGCTCTGAGCCCGATGCATTTATTATTCCTCTCATTTCAGAAATTTTCTTTCGCAAATTAAATTGACCTCTTTTTGCCCGAAGCTGTTGCGATATGTAAATTAACGTGCGAATTCATTTTATATTAATAACTCAGACGTTAATGAAATTTGTATTTTGAAAACCGTTGGTTTTTACACAAGTATTGTTTCTTCAGTAACGAATTTCTTCTTGGTTCTATGTTACGAAAACTTGATATTTGCAATAGGTGTGAACTTTATTCGATTCTCTATATGACTAGATTTTGATTATTCTCGACTTAACAGACGAATGTAAAGAGCGTGGCATTTTTTATGCGAGACGTTTATATGTGATATTTATATATGTATTTATGAAGAATCGTATATTTATGAGGAAGGTGATGAGGTGGGCGAGACAGACGACGCGTCGACGAGTCGCCCAAACTTCAAAAGTGTAGGCTGATCGTCGATACGGGGGAGAGAGAGAGAGAGTGGGGGAGAGAAGCTCTCGATTGTTGGAGCTGATGAGCTGTATGGCCGGTACAAAATAATCGATCGGACGTTAATTGCAATGAGGCTCGACGAGGCAGCTAACACGCGTTCTGTACGAATTATATGTAAATAACAAATGACCCTGCATTTCAATGGACGGACCAATGATTAACGAGTGTCAGAGTTCGTACAAGAATTTCCACGCTAAAAAATCGATTCGAAAATTTATTTTTTTCCTAATCCGTTTTTAAAGTGTTCCGGTAACTTACCATATATAACTCTATGAAAAAATGTACTTGCCTCCTTTTTTTACACCATCTTGATGGTGTTATTGTGAGTACTAAAGAACACGATAACAAAATTGTATGATATTCTGATCATATAGTGACTTGTGAATACCAAACTACCTTACAGCGTATTTAAGTATGTTTTTGGAAGTGAAATCGTTTGAACAAAAAATGAAAAACAAGAATTATTTTTGTCACATTTTTTTATACAAAATTGCAACATACAAATAAATTCTTGTTCTGTATTTTTAAGTTCTCTGAAATCTTTTCAGCTCGTTTTTCCCCCACATACTTTCTCAATATAACTCATTACCATTTTTTAGAAGCTAATAGAGCTATAGTTAAAAACAATGGTTAATTCCAAAAAACATATTTTTTCCTATTTTATTTAGGATGTCTCGTGCAGATTATTCTATGAATGCATGTATATACACAAATGTACGGAAGGCTTGTTTATGAACGAGCAGATATTTATTTGTTTGGTATGCGTGTATAATTCTTATGCAATCCTCTTGCCAGGTCTCATTTTCTCTGTAGTTTCGCTTCATCCCCTCTGTCTTCTCATCGCTGTCCGCCTCTCGTCACTGCACGAGTCCCGGCAACACAGCCGCTCAAGTTTCCCTCACCGGGGATTTTCCGATTAATGGATTTTCGGGTCTGTACCAGCAGCGTGTGCTGGGGTTGAAAGGTGCGACTGGAATGATGAGCACACGGAGCAAGAGGATCGTGTCAAAATCGCGACCTCGTATATGTATATTTTTTGTTCAAACGTTTCTCGCTTCCATATTTCTATGTTTTTCTACAGGAAGAATTATTAATTAAAAGAGTAATCAGCAAAAATACACAAACATGTTTACTGTCACTTATTTTCATTTTCAATATGAGAATATTTTTTACTACGCGTAATTTTTTTTGTTACTGTGGATGTTCCCCAAATTTTTGAAGCCACGATTTTCAGTTTCCTCGGGGAATTTTGATATCCGCAGTTCACACTTTTATCGTTCACGTTCTCTATGTGCCTTTTCGATTCTTCATCAAGAGACGTGGTAGCGGCTCGACACTAAGTATGAATATATGGTTTCTTCATACCCAAAATATCAGATATCACTTACGGCTTTTTAACGCAATGTTAAAAATGTTTTTAGACTGCTTATACGCAAGTCACGAGATGTTTTGGTTCTGAGAGGATTACGCAAAGTCTTTATTCACTTGTAGGCTTCAAAACATTTTTTTTCACACGCACTAAAAAAAATGGCCATTTCCAATGAAATATTTAATTGATTCGTCCATATTTAATAGATCCAATGAAATATTGAATTGAACCATCAACTAATATTTCATTGGAAATCGCCATATTTTTTTCAGTGCGCACTACAATTTCATGTATTTTTTTACACGTATTTCACGTGTTACATGTCTCGGATAATTTTTACGTAAATATTCAGGAGAACTTTTGTTGTTTTTATTTCTCCCGTTTTGAGAAGGGAAAACTCCTTTTCGGGATCGGGACTCGCGCCGATAGGTAGGAACAGGTGTTTTGATGAATGTTACTCGTTTATTTATAGAAAAAGCACAAACGTGAGGTTGATTTTCACTAAGTAAAATGTTATACGGTTCAGTCACTTTATAAATTTCGCACAATAATTTCTATTTTCGCAGAAAAGATTTCACTTCAATAGATTGTATTAGTGTAGTAAGAAAATTTAACATCCATAGATAAAGAACTTCTTTATTACAGGCGGTGTTCTCAGCTGAATTTGTTTATTGCCGATGTGTAAAACTGCGAATTCGTTCGATTCGCATCCAGTCGGTGATAGATTAAATAAAATTGATAAATTTGAATCTCAAAAATCTAACTAGTTACGAACCCAGGACGTAACATACGTGTATGCCTTTACGTACGAATGATAAAGTCTTGAGACAACGAATAGATTAAAGAAAAATCTAAAAATCCGAGGGCTTAGAGGCGAACCGAGAGATCGATGTCTCCCAGTAATATCAAGAAGACCCACAAGTCTTATATTCCCGTTTTTTTTTCTGCATTCATGAATCGTTCAACTTTACCCTTGTATACTATATATGTGTGGATTTTATGTATGCGCCTACTTATGCGCAACATTAGCAATCGACATTTTTTAGCAGCGTCTGAATCCTCGAATGATTTTTTTTAATTTCTCATTTTTTTAAAAATAGCACCTGCATGTAATAAATCTGTAAACTTAAATCTGTTACGAATGGAATTATTTCCATCAATATATACTTCACCCTGAAAAAATGTCTTGTTCTTTAAGAGCAATAAAAACCAAAAGATACTAGAATTCGGAAATAACGTATTTATGAATTAATAAGTGAGAACTTATCGAAGATTGGACCGTATCGCCATTCTTTGGGTGGAAAAGAATAAATCACCGTTTTTTATAGCTGAATTTTTCAATATTTAGGGAGAAATCTGTAGAGAAAAATCCCATGGGATCGGCGCGAGTGAAATCTTTTCTTTACAGATTTTTCCCTCAATACTGAAAAATTCAGATCAAAAAAGCGGCAATACATTCTTTTCGACACAAAGAACGGCGATACGGTCCAATTTTTGATGACAATTCATCTAAAGACACGGTAGTGTGTTGACGCCAAGTAATGAAAAAAAGCGCTGCGCGCGCGACTTCGCGTCAAGACGCTGCCGTGTATACTTACAGTAAGATTGAGTTTTGACCCATTTTTTC
>JAPYYX010003237.1:0-11759 GCA_030522605.1 Cremastinae sp. B BG-2022a | reverse complement strand
AAGATATTAAGGATTGAAAATCGCAAATTTAACATGGGCTCTTATGAGAGAGAACTAAAAATTGCGATTTTCAACAATAAATATCTCAATATCTACGTGATAAAACCTCTTGAAATTTGGTACACATATGTAGGTCATATCAAAGAAGGCTTGTGGAAATTTTCAAGAAAATCCTAAGAAATCAAAAAAACTATAGAACTACCTTAAAAATAATTCTAACGTGTTAAAACTGGCCCCATGACATAATACCGACGAAAAAACGCCGAGCAACAAAACGTCAAGGGACAAAATGCTAACATACGCCAAAAACGCCGATATTTACACGAACACACAATATTTTTGTACTGTCGAATAGTTGCGCGATGATATAATGAATTTCGCTATTTATTATTGTTACATTGGTTACATCTTTTCATGTATATATAGTTTTTATGTATACTTTAATGTAAAAAGTTTACACGCGAAGGATGTGTGCTGTATTTTCGAAATATTGAAAAGTATCGTAATTGCTATAATTTTCAACAATATTTTTTGATCTCTCGTCGTAATCTTTATATCTCCGTCGCTTCGGCAGTCCCGCATTCATTCCCGATTGTATTTGGTTTTAAAGTCACCTCTGTCATGAGCTGTTCCCGCTTTAAACATTCAATGAACGTACTTACTTCCGTATGGGCAACATGCACCCGCGTATTAAAGGCACGATGCCATCCTTCGCACGCATTGTTGGTTCGAGGTAAATTGTGTATTACCGCTAGCGTCTTTTTGGGGATGAGAATTTCGTCCCCAAAAAGACGCTCGAAAAAGTGAGGAAAATGTGGTCGCGGTATATAATAGTACATTATGCACCGCAGAGACGAGCAAGGACGAATTTAACGTCGCGCGCGATGTTTACAGTACGAGGCGAAGACGAATGCTGTAAACATCGCGCAAGCCGTTACATTCGCTTTCGTCTCCAAGGTACACACAGTAATTTATATACTAAGACCGCTTTTTCGAGCCTCTTTTGAAGGACAAGATTTTCGTGCCCAAAAGACGCTTGAAAAATTGAGGAAAACGTGGTTGCGGTATATGAAAATGTTTTCGAATGAAACTGGCAATACGATCGTCGCGTTGAATTGAGGAGAAAAACAACGAAACTAAGGAAACATATACATTCGCTGAGACAAAAGAAGGATCGGTGAAAATAAGGAGAACCTCTATCAATTTAAATTGCCGATAAATTTAAACGGAGCTTTGACAATTTTCCGTTCCACTTTACTTTTTTTGCGCGAAGCGATACCCACGAGGCTTCTGCATACAAACTTCCTCGCTCTTTCTACTTCATCAGTCCGCGAAGAAGTAGATTAATGCTCCGCATTTCCGTAAACATTAAGAAGGAGAACGAATGAAAGGCGGATATAGAAATGAGATAGAGGGAGAGAGGAAAAGGAAACTTGCTCGAGGCACAATTCTTTCGAAGTGCGATCAATTGAAAAGAACGAGTAGTCTCGATCGTCGAAGCGGAGGATCGAGATAGAGCGAAAAAGGAGCAGAATGAGAGAAAGGAAACAAATATACAGCCAGGTGGATCTTATATCGAGCGTTGTATAAGAAGATCTTGAAGAGGACAGAGCGCAAAAAGTGAGGAAAAAATAGTAGAAGAAAGAGAGAGAGAGAGGAAGGAAGATCGAGAGGAAAAAGTCCTTTCAGATTTCCGTGCTATTTGTATACGGAGGAAAAAAATAAGTTGAAACCGTAACGGTGCAATCTCCTCGATTTCGCAGTCGAGGAGATTCAACTTGCGCCTCTCTGGCCCGGAGAAAATTTGTACACGAACGTAGATTCTTGTGCCCGCTCGGAAAATGGAAGAAACAGAGGTGGCAGAGCCTTTGGAAAGAGAAGATGAAGTCTCTCTGGTCCAGAGAGCTATAAATTACAAACTGGCCAACGAGCGCGAGAACGCGTCCAGTTCTTACATTTTCGCTCTTATCTGACTTCACGTCCTCCTATAAACGAGAGGTTTTCTCTCCTCGGCTTCTCCTCCTCACTCGTATTCCTCTCCTATTTTCTTCCACGGAATCTCTCGTTCTTTCTTCCTTCCTCTGTTATATCTATTCTTTTTTTCTTCTCTTTTTTGCCTATGTATAGCCTGAAAACCACATCGAACCCTCGGGTTCAACGCGTTTTTCCCAACCCATCTCAACCCACTTCAAAATTCTCATCGTACGTAGTCGGTATCTCGCCACGATTCGCTCCATACACCCAGCGAATCGTGTGCATTGAACTTTCTTTTTTTCTCCCCAATTTTTTTCTCCTCCGGCCAGAGATGCAATTTCTCGCTATCCCGTATCGCCTCTTTGCCTCAAAGCTGTGCAAAATTCTTACAAATCCAGACCTTGCGAAATGGCCCATGCTCTTTAGCCTCGGGACAGACTAAAGTCATTTCTGGTATACAGGACAAGTTTTCGAGCCCGTGAACCATCCACTATTAACACCGTTTTTGAAAATGAAAATTCTAGTGCCCTAACGTATATCTTCTCTCGATGGATACTCATTGATAAAAAGATCTGTGAAATATTCATCGAAGCTTTTAGTCACCTCCTGCATCGGTTGAAAATTTAAAATGTGTCCTCCATTTAATAATTAAGTTGCATATTACCCCTTTAAAAAAATTAAAAGCGGAGGATCTAAGAAGAACTGAGAGACTGGACAAAATGAGGACAGCAAACTCAACATATACCAATAATATATGAGGATAAAGATGAATAAAGAAGGGCGAGCTATCTATTAGAGCGAGAAAACGAGGTGCCGTCAAATCGTTTGCGCTCGGTTAGCCTTTTGGATCGAACAGGGGTGTTTGCTAGTGGTGCCCGAGGGGTAGTTTCCTTGTTAACTGAGATTTTTATCCTCCATCAGCCTGTGGGGTATTCACCCCCGAGCGTTCTCGCTTTCTCACCCCCATCGAGCCGAACCTCTTTCCCCCCTATCGCGTAATAATGCGCCGATGACTGCTACGCGAAACCTTGAGCGACTCCGCGCTCTACATAAATATGCCTATATTCTATATTCATACACCATAATGTGGGTTCTGACTGGAAGAGAGAGAAAGAGAGAGAGAGCTAAAAAGAGAGCAAAAAGTGAGGGAGGAAAGGGATTTAAAAGCCCCGGGGGTTTCAACACTCTCTAACTTTATAGTCGCGATATCAACAAGATAAAATCGATTTTCCTCTTCCAATACGATGCAAACTTCGTATTAACTCCCCTTTCCTATTCTTCCTCGTTCACCGCGTGCCTATATCCACAGGGGAAGCGTAATATCGAAGCTAGAATATGCCTGGCGTTTAATATTTCGCGGAGAATCATAATCAATTCGGTGTACGTCAATCTTTTTTTATAATTCTTAGTTTCCCCGAAATTTTCACGTGAGCCTGAGAGAAAAACACCTTTACCGATTTTTAAGCGTTTAGTAATATTTTTTTCACGTACCAAAAAAATTATTCAATTTTGTTGAACCATTGTGGGGATTAATTGCGAATTGAACCCTTTGAGCGGTCGAATTCTTGGCAGGTGCATCGATTAAATTTAAGCGCGTGCAGTTTTAAATGACGCGCCGTTCGCTTATATAATAATAATTCACCGGAGGTATTATTCCTAGGGAGGGTTATAATAACTCGCACGAGCCCCGATGCGTTAACGATTTACTCCAACGACGTGTTTGTGCCTGAACGTGTACGGCAATGCACACAGACGAGAGGCTTTTCTGTAATAACCGAATCACGAACGGTTACTTTGTAACAGTTATTAACGTAGTAAAATCACTAAAAGTGCATTCTAAACTGGCAAATTTGTGTTCATAAACTATATGCAATCCCAGCTGAGACGCGAAATTCTTCGGTTAATTGGAATTTAATTAAGCCTTTTGTCGATTATTTTCAACTCGGTCAAGGCAAAAAAACATTGAAATCTACGTTCAGAGAACGAAAATCGTACTGCTCAATTAATTTATTACAAATATAGTTTGATTCAAATAAACGCTTAATAAGTAAAATTGTGCAGAAATACAATCGAGATTATTCAATTCTCGGAGTTGAAAATCGGTGGGAAAGAACATTTTGTAAGATCGATTTGAATTATAACGCGATAAACCGCCACGATCGATTGCTCGCCTTATTAGTCAAAAGTATAATACAATTTTATACTATCTTTTTGAATATTTTGACTAAGGTGAATCTTAGTCGTATCGTGACGAGTTTTCGCTCGCTCTCTTCGCTCTGAACCACCGCGGTGTAAGCACCTATATAAGATAAGTAACTTTTGTCGTGTCTCAAATAAAATAAACTTGAAATATTTCATTATACTTTTTTGATTATATTTATTTTACGTTAAATTTTATCGTCCTCCAATAAAAACAAAAAAATATATATATATATATACATGATAAATAAAAATAAAATAAAATAAACCTTACAATTTCGAGATTAAAATATGCGTTGGACGTTTGAACAAGTGTAGGGAGACCTATAATTGTCATTAATTACCATCTACACTATACGTATGTACGTGTGTACATAATACACAAATTGGTACGTGTTAACAAGCAATAGAGAAAGTTCATCAGCCACGTTGCTTAATTTTCTCTCCCGTATCAGCACTTTTGCTCTTTTGCGCCTCCTTCCATCTTTTTTCTCGCTGATGCAGCTGTGGCTGCCTCTCGTCGGGATGCTAAGTACCAGACACGTGAGGGCCCTTCCACAAATTCGACTTCCCTCTTCTTTTACGTGTTATCCCTCAATTTCCGAAGCGCGCATGTGTGTGTCGTCGAGAATCGACGTGTATTGCAGTAGCCCGAGCAAAGAAAGCTTCACGTATAATCCAAAGAATCCCACAACAAGCTGAGCTCGGACAATTAATAAGGGTCTCTTTTCCCTTCTCTCTCACTGTGCTCTATCTTGACATCTTTTTTTTCCTACCGTATCTGAAACCCCAGACGGATCGCCTTGTCAGATTTCTCTCCTCGTGCGTGCGGAATGAAAAATATTCACTCTTTTTACCTTTCATCTTTCACAACACTTCCTTAATTAACGAACTTTCGAATTAATCATTGTCTCATATTAATAATCAGCGTTTGATATTAATTATTTATTCGAGGCTGGAGCACCGGAAATTGCCAATGAAAGGTTTTCTTTAATTAACGTTTCGTCAATTAACGGACGCACTTGAAACGCGGTAGAGATCAAAAGCTCAACCTTTTTCACGCTCATTACCATAATAATGTGAAATTGAAAAAAATCCACAAATTGTGAAACGGGAAAATGGACGTTTGTATTTTTAATTTGGCGTTCAAAAAATTTCAAATTTTGATACGTATGACGTGTACCGACATTATTTTAACAGTTTTATGTAATTTTCTTGAAAAACGTTACATTTTCGCCCTATTAACGTGTTATTTCATATTTCAATATTCTTCTTTTTTTTCTCTTCGATCTCGATTTTTTCGTACTTATTCATTTTTTTAGACTCTTTGTTTTTATGCAATATTTTATGACTTTTTCGTGGTTTTTTACAGGCATCTGATGTTTTCCCTTTAGTCTCCAAGTATATTGTGCTCGGTCTTTATTTTTGCTGCAAGAAACGTGTCGAGGGTGCAACACCGCGTGTGCTATGAAGGTTTGCTTGCGAAATTACTTGCCAGTACACGCCACACATTACATGGAGGGGCAACTTGTGGTTTGCGTCTGTTAAAGCTTCACCCTCTCCCTTTTGTTCGCTTTTCGTGGAATATTATACGCACTACCGACCGCCCAATTTATGGAACATTTCGTCTCGAATAGTTCCCATAATTATTTACCGCAAGTATTTGAACACACGAACTCATCAAAATATTATTAACTAGCATTTACTCGCGACTTCGTTCGCATTGGACCCCTTAAAAAACTATCAAAGATAACTACATCCAAATAAAAATATCTCAATCAATGAACTTTTGTTCGACCTCGAAAGTTGAAACAGTTTTAGTATATTTCGTATAAGTGACAGAAAATAACTATTGAAGCTAGATTCAATTTGATATCGACTTGAAATTTTTATATTGACTTGAACTTCATTTCCAAAGAGTAATTTTTTTTGATAAAAAGTATCCTGTATCCTTCTCAATACCTTTGAGAATGTGTGTAAAAAATTTCATGATGATCGGTTCAATAGTTTTCGCGTCAAAGCGTAACAAACATACTGACAATCACATTTATAATATATAATATTATTATATTATATATTATATTATATTATTATGTTATATATTACATTATATTATTATATTATATATTATATTATATTATTATGTTATATATTACATTATATTATTATATTATATATTATATTATATTATTATATTATATATTATATTATATTGTATTATTATATTATATTATATATTATATGTTATATTATTATATTATTATATATTATATATTATATATAATAGGGATAGGGATTTTCGTCAAATATTAAGACTAATCTTATTATAAATAGTGCAAATTACAACTTACCCTTTCTGCAACCGACGGCTTCAATAATTTTTCCTGTTATAATACAATCCGATGGTTCACTTCAAATTCAACTGCACTACGATTACACAAAATTCACTTTATATAACACATACTATATCGAAACTTATTCCGCAAATTTTTTCACATTTTAATCACTTCGATGGTTTTAATTATTAATTTTATAAAATTAAAAAATTATGGATTGTTAACTTTATTTTTGTTAAACTCGCCTTGTTCATATAAACTTGTAAGCTTTTTCTTGGATGTCGTTTTTTTCGTAATAATGACATTTTTATTTATTTCTGGAATTCCTTTGTATTTGATATGTATTTCATTACACGAAAATTTACTTATAAGCGAAGGAAAATCCAAACAATTGTAGAAATAAAAAAAAAGAACTTCAAACTATCAGATGAACACACTTTTTGTAAACTGTTATTATTTGTATTAATTTAGAAATTTACCATAATTTTGAGATTGATATCTCAACTGCCTTCTAAATATTATGATCGAAAGTTTTGAAAACAAAGGATTTGAAAATTGGAATTAATACATTGAAAAGCAGATCACGCTTGAACAGTAGTGAATTCTCAGAAATTTTCGGAATTTTTGTAAAGAGGGAATTTTTATTGTATTATCAATTCCTACTAACAAGAATATTCTCCTTATCATTTTTCAAAGCACAACAATTTCATCATTGTTGTTATCATTTTCATTATCACTATTTTAATTCAATTTTTAATTAAATATACTTATACAGGAAGGATTTTTAATTAATTTCCTTCTGTGAAAGATTTTTTTATCGAGACTATCGGAAGCTTTGAATTACGAAAAAAGAAGAGAAATCGATGTAAGGAGAAAAAGAAAGAAGACTCTCTACCTGTTTTTCTCGAGTATGGAACTCTATGCAAATACTGCCTTGAATAGTACCATTAAATATATAAATATCCATTTTAGGTGTATACACATATACAAATGTACATATGTATATACGTATCTAATAGCGTTGTAAAGTGCAAGTTCATAAAGGTTCCTTCCAGGCAAACGTTTCGACACGGGACTTTTAATTTTTGCTGCATGAACATCTCACGCACATGCATAAACGTTGCATTAAATTACTTTTTTCTTCTGACTCGCTCCTTTCGTTTCCTCATTGCATTTCTTTCTGTCTTTTTTTCAAAGTTTTCACTCGATCCTTGTTGTAAAAGCTGAGTGCGACCCCAACGCCCTCACGTATACATATATACTAATGTAAAAAGCACTCACATGAACCTCTTGCTCAATAACATCATGCACATTTAGCACACTCGAGCTTGAAATTTGCCACAGCTTTTCGTATTCCTCGACACTCGACGTTACAGCGATAAATCAAGAAATTTCCGTCTGCCGATCCTTCCATTACGTTCTCGTTCGTTCACGTTTTTTTCACACGTTTATTTTCAGGCTTCCATTTTTTTTTCTCCGATCACTTATTACTCATTTGTTCAATTCTCGTTCAACTGATTCGTTGTGGTTCAAATTTGAAAAACGTAAGGGTTACAAAAATTCGACTTTAGTATCTCGAGATTTTTTAAATATTAAAATTTAGCACGCTTTATTTCTTAAAAATTTATCTTTTTCGTTTAAATATAATCAGTTCAAATATTCAATCACGTAAATGTTTTTTCGAAAAACTACGTTACGAGTTTAACTTTTTATTTTTATTTTCCTTGCATAACGAATTAGTACAGGAATTAAATTGAAGAGAGTTTTATTTCAAGTGTCGGTATTCGATTTATATACAGCCAAAGTTTCGTTAAGTTGAACAAATATGACGAAGCAGGCACGCGTTTAAATTCATATATTCAAATAAATGTCATCAGGATCCAGGATCAGCGTTACCAGGCACGACGAAAAAAGAAGAAAGTGAATTTATGTCTGAATATTCATAGCAACGTTGTCACGAGAGAAATTCCTTGAGCAAAATAGTGTTACTCAGTTTACCCTCGCGAGTTATATTCTTGTTTTTATCACGAAATTTATTACATTTAACGTCGCAGAGAAGACGCGAGGCAGCCTTAAAAAATTTGAGAACAAAAAATCAATTAGAGTGATGCATTTTCATTAATAAATCATCCTGCTCTGAATAAAATCGATAATACTCGTAGCTAGTTGGATCTTTTTTAAATGAAAAATCTATCATCCGATTTCCGTAAATGATGTTCTCTCTGATTCTGTGTCAGATAACTTTTCTCATAATTTATCTTAATTTGACTAGAGATACGAATCAGAGGAACGGAATATTTCCGTTTCTGCTTTATTGTATGCATGTCCGAATGTCGAGGCAGCTTGAGTGACAGAAGAGTATTGAACTTGGAAAGTTTGCTACCCGAAGTATCCTTTCTGTAGCTCTCAGTCCAGAGAGACAACAAAAGAGAACGAGAGAGAGTGAAGGAGAGTTAATGTTATACAGAAACGAGGATTCTACGAGTCCCTGATGGTCGTTGAGTATACGTATACGAACTAATTGATATTTCGAAGTTACGCTGTACCAGAGTCGAGGAAACTTGATACGGGACTTCACTCCCCAGGCTTTTCGCATTCACCGAGGCAAATATACATTTACGTCCACCTACACGAGAGCACGTTTACCGAAAATGTATTTCACGTGTGTACCAAACGTACACGAGAAATCCGCACTTTTGAAACGTCAGTGACGATTGTTTCATTCGATGCCCTGGAGAATTCAAAATATAAATCTTGAAGTTATTTAATGATTTATCGTTTTCGAAAATAGGACGTATAAAACTTTTCTCGCGCAAATAACATTTCCCTCCCGGCAATAAAATGTTTCCTCCGCATTTTTTGCTCTGGCTTTTTCACTTTTTTTTCGTTCATTTTCACAGAGAGAGTCCGGAGAGTAAAGTTGGAAAGGGAATATATCGTTCGCAATTGAGCGAAATCGTTGACTTTTGGTTGAAAAGATCGAGATTTAATCGATCGATCGGTAGATGCATCCGCGCGGATTATATTCCGGGCGTACACAATCTTTTTCAACTGTTTTATTGCGCTCTATCGCACGCTGATGGCTGATTTTATCCTCCATTCGATCGAGGAGATAGCGAGTAAAAAAGAAGTAAAGGAGCAAATGGAAAAAAGGAATCGCGCTCTACACACACCATACATATACGAGAGACCTCTGACGGCTCTCGTAAAATCGTCGAACTTATTATAACTCTTGGATTCTTGAATTTCGCGGAACGAAAAGATCGTTCGTTTTATCCTTTTATACTACTGGATAAAGTGTAACGCCTCCCGAACACGAATATCATACATTCTTACAATTTATTCAAATCAAAGCACGCATTTCAGTTTTACAAAAGCTCTCGTTTCCCCTTACAAATGTTTTTACCTCCTTTCGTGCTCTCTTTTTATTTTTATTCTCAAAGCGATGAAACGACATGCAGTAAAAGTAAAATAGCCTTTGAAACTTTAAATAAAAAAATATGACATCTACTTAATATTTTACCAATAACAATGACTTTTACACAAAAAATTTTAATTTTTGAACTATCTCGTGGATCGAAAACGGGATGATTTTTGGAGGAATCTGTATCTTTCACACGATAACGATGGAAACGTCGCGATGGTTTATAGAGCCGCGGGAGAGGACGATATAGAAATGCGAAGTAGTAAAAAACACAGGTTTTTGGAGTCTGCGTGAAAAAGCAGAATTGCGAGTATGCATATATCTATAGATCGATCCTGAGCAACTTTTGCCAATCCATCTCCAGCCTTTTAGCGAAAGTCTTTTACGGAACAAACAGAGGGTTGAGAATTTCTTCCTTTCCGTCGCTTTTTCTTTTCGTCGCAAAAAAATCATCTCTCTCTCCCCCTGCCGAGACTCTCGTTTTTTTTCATGAGGGATGGAATATCCGAAAGAAAAACAGAAAGTCCAATGATAAACCGAACCGTCCAACCGTTGATCCTCTTATCAGCGAGGGATACACGCATGTATTGATATTGTGCACATGATAGTTTTCACCCTATTTTATTACCCACAGAATCAATAAAAAAATAGTCTAACGTTTGATTATCCCGGAGCGGAAAGAGGAAATGCACTTTTAGCAAAAAAATAATCGCATTCTCATGAATTATTGTATCCATAATTGAACTGCCGAAAATAGATGTGCTGAACAATCAATACACGGCATGGTGAAGATGACAACTCACTGAAATTATTTTTATCATTGCCCGGCTGAGAGAATCACATACCGAAATACTCGTGTGATTTAATGAAATATGTCATTAACGGGTCATGAAAATTATGTATATTTCCTGTTCATCGTCAAAAGTACATTTTTATTCATTTTTTTCTTCAATTTGTATTGTTTTGGTATGAAATTGGACGAGAAAATTTCACGAAAAATTCAATGAAAAGGTACACACGATATATCTAGCTCATTAATCATTTTTCGTGTATTTATTTTCGCAATTAACGCACTAGGACTAATCGAGCTTGAATAAGAGATGAAAACGAGATAACGAGACATGGCAGTTAGAAAAATCAAGAGGGAGAGTGCGAGATATATGGAAATGGGGAAATGAAAAGTATCTCGAAATAATGTCAGAGTCGTTGCGAAAAATTAAATTGGAGTTTAAAAAGAGCGAAACGTTCGCGTAATGGCGGGGATGAAGAGAAAAAAGAAAATAAAAAGTAGAAGAGACCCCTGGACGTTAAATGACGCAATTGGACGAATAAGAAGCGCATCGCTGTAATTGCATGTACTACGGAGCTTTCTTTACAAACGAAATCGTTTCTCACCTCCTTGCGCTCTTTCTTTCGCGTCTCGTGAGCTTTTTCCCTGTTTCCCTCGTTTCCCTTGTTTTGCCACGTATTCAATTATCCGAGAGAGCGAAAAGAAACGAAGGGAAGAGATTTCACGCGCTATCCAAGACGCCAGTCAGACTGGCAGTGGCTCGAAAGAAAATCTCAATTTGTCAATTTTCACGCTCTTAGAAAGAAAATCCACACTGGCAGAAATAATTTTTTAAATGTTGTGTTGACACTTAAGGTGTTTCGATACAGTTGGCAGAAAAAACTTAAGAAATTAACACGTAAAAGAGATAGGGAATCGAAAAATAATCAGAATCGATTAAAAAATGGAAACAATGCTCGTTATTAGTAAATAAACGGATATAAATTCCCAAAAAATATTCGTCTACGTAGATATTGAGTTATTAAAGAAATCATTT
>JAPYYX010003236.1:0-11762 GCA_030522605.1 Cremastinae sp. B BG-2022a | reverse complement strand
TCGTTTTTGAGATATCGTGGTCACCGATATTTAGTGAGTTGTTTCGAAAAAATTCTGACTAGACGTAAACCCTTGAAGGATTTATAATAAAAAAATTATAGAACATAGAACATAGAACATAAAAATATACCTTTCACTATGAAACAAAAGACAGAACGAAACCTACAGTCGTTTTCCCAAAAAAAATTCACAAAAACTCGACTTTTTTTTCGGCCGACGACAAGATGTAACCCCTTAAATTTACTCATTAAATATGAATTAAATCTTTATTAAATTATTTAAATAATAAATAATATTCAAATAATCTTTGTTCACATGTAATTCCATTGTAATTGCAATGTAATTGTATTAAAAGCCATGTCTTTCATTAAATATATTTTAATGAAATTCTTGTAATGTTCATAGAGGAAAAAACTCCAATTTCCAAGAGATTTTATATTTTTGAAAATTGTAAAGAAAGGCGGTCTATGTTTTCACTCTTCCATAATGAAACGATTTCGACCTTTCCTATCTCTCGAGAGTAGAAGCAATCGAAGAAATGGAGTGTACAGTATTTTTCCATTAGCCGTAATTCCAGATTGACAAATGCGCTCCGTTTGAGCTAAAGAAACCAGAAGAGTGAGGCGATGCGCTGGAGATTCCGGGACATTATTGCATACCTTTTAAGTCTAGCGATTCCGAGAAAACGAAATTGCTATAATAAACCAGAGAAAATAGAAAATTCACGTTCGCGATAAGCAGCGTCAGCCGATCGGAGGCGAATGCTTTTCTATTCAAAAATTGCAAATCTAAAAAAATTCTCATCCTCTGGATCTAAGACATTTATCTCTCTGATTCTCTAATATCTGAATAATTTTAATTTCCCTCTCATGATTATAGAGAGAAATGAATTTTTCTCTCGATTTTTTTCTCAACTAAATGAAATTTTCGTAGAGATGAAAAATACTTCTTGGGTTTGAGAGGTTTAGAGGTGATTTTGCAAAGTTATGCATAAATTTATCAAGTTTAGTAAACTTGGTCCGATGTATACGCAAACTTCGCGAATCGTATTTCCCTGTGAACGTATCTTACATATTGCATCGTGAACGAACTACGCGTTAATGAATTTAAAATCTTTATTTTTTATTCATTCGATACTGTTTGTTATTTTATAATTATTGATGATGTAAAATTATATTGCAATATTATATTTTAATTAAAAATTAATAAGATCAACACGAAACGCTTCGCGGTATTTCATGGATTAATCGGAGTGAGAGAATTCAGGGAAACGATATATGAATTTTACCTATTCAAAATTTACTTCAACTTTTTTTTCGTAACGAAGCTACAGAGATGGAAACGAGATTCATCAACGATTGCTGGTCAAATATTGAATTTCATATTCCTCGAATTATGCTTGGAAAATTTTCAAGTCATAAATGAAAGAAAAAATTACTCAATTCTTGGAATATTCGCAATCTGGATTACACAGTTCATTTGATCATAAATAAATTCCTTCATGCTTAAGGTAATACTATCGGTTTTAGACCTACCTTTAAGAATTCTACGAAACTTGCCATATTGATACCTTATAATAAGAATATGAACCAGTTACATTTTCAAAAGTTTTCAGAGAACTAAAAAATAGTTATTAAGATTGCAAAATACATACTTTTAACATGGATCGTTACGAAAAACATGTTTTGAACATTTTGGTTACTTAGAATTTGAGGTTCAGAGTCTGTGATGAGACTAGTACTAGTACTAACTACTAATACTAGTACTAATACTAGTACTAACTATTACTAGTACTAATTAGTAATTACTAATTACTCTCATTATACTTTCGTTAATTATAATTAATTAAAAGCATGTATTTTATAATTTTAATAACTAATTTTTCAGTTTTCTGAAAACCTTTGAAAATTTAACTGGTTCATGTTCTTATAATAAGTCATCAATATGCCAAGTTTTGTGAAATTCTTAACGGTAGGCCTAAAACCGATAGTACTACCTTAAAAAGAATATTTGAATACGGAAATTCCGAAAGATTTGCAATTCGCAGCTGTGGATTTGGTGGAAATTAATTAAATTTGAATTAAATATTCAGTTGGATCTGAATTGAAATATGTAATCCAGTTTTTTATGTAATGATATCGATATGGGATTATCTTCTTTAAGTTTCTTCGTAACGAGCACCATTTAACTCTTTCTGAATATCGACAATCAGACGAAACTTTCATTCTAGCTCATATGCGGATTGAAATCATAAAGACCTTTATCTCTACCGAATTGACGATGCAAGAGATCGTTAACGTCACGAAAAATTGCTTTTTTAATTCCCACGTGTTCGGTTACACTGAGAGTCAACAGCACACATGTTCTAATGTTCAATTAGACGTCCAGGTATGGTGACAAATGAACTTCGCTCTAATTGAAGAGAAAATGGATTACATTCATTCATTATTTTCCACGTTATTCAACGCTCTGTTTTCTCATTTTTTTCCTGGAACGGATAAAGGACTCGAAGCTTGATCATTTCACGCTTTATCTGAAAAATATAAAATCTCTGGGCTTTCATTTATTTTATGATTTATCATATTTTAATAAAAAAATTTCGTTCTTGGATCTTTTTCCATCATACGAAAAATTATAATTTTTCAAATTTACAATAATTATTTGCAAAATAAAAAATCGAACATTTTTTAAATCAAAAATAGGAAAGTTAAAAATAATATTGGTGTAGTATTGAATTTAGTTTTGTGGCATTTTTTCATAATTCAGCTTTTAATTATGTTTGTGAGATCGGAAATTGTATTCCAATGAATACCTTATCGTGAAGTTTGCATGAGAAATGAAGAAACTCGACTCTCTCATTTTCAATCTTAATTGAATTTATGAAACGAACGTATGCATTGTTTTGCATTGACTATATTTTCAAAATTCTTGACTATCATGCAAGAGCAAACTTCTGTCCTTGACGTGGATGAAACCTCTCATTTATTTACACTGGAAGTTTTCCTTGATATGTATCATGACCACATTGAAGTTTTCGACGAAGACAGAAAACTGCTGAATCTTCAATTTCATTCAATTTTCTTAATCAAGAAATAAAGTATTCTCATAAATTATTTTCGATAAATATCCACAGCGAACCCTTAAAAACAATATTAAAAATTTGTTGAAATAAGTAATAGAGAAAAAGCTACTATAAATTAAACTGTGGTGAAAATACAGATTTTAATTAGATAAAATACTCACCGGTCGAAGGATATTACGACGAGAGTAAAGACACTGGCCGCCACGGTGACATTTGCGACGAAATTGTTAACGGTACAGTACACAACTCCGAATGGCCAATTGGAGTCAAGCATGAAGATGAAGTTGAAAACACAGTTGAGTAAGGACATCATTAAATCCGCCACGGAAAGATTCACCAAGAGGTAATTGGTAACCGTACGCATTCTTCGATGAGCTGAAACAATGGACCGTAAATAATAAAAATCCGTAACTAATCAAGAATTTAAATACAGACTTAAGTTTAATCGGTAAATAAGAAATACTTAGTCCAAATTGCTGACTTCAAATTTTATATTTTTAACAAGATTTTGGATTATAACTACGTGCTGGATCCTCTTTGTTAGACTTTAAAGGAAAACTAGCCAAAATGAGGTGACCACAATTCCTTAATACTTGGTCCTAAATGTTAACTTCAAATTTTATACTTTTTAGAACATTTTGGGTTAAGATAACTACGTGCTGGATCCTTTTTTCATACTTAGACTTTGAAAGGACAACCAGCCAAAATGAGGTGGCAACAATCCATTAATTCTTAGTCCTAAATGTTAATTTCAAATTTTATATTTAAAAAAAAATTTTGGGTTAATATAAGTACATGTTGGATGCTCTTAGTCATACTTAGATTTTAAAAGGAGAACTAGTAAACATGAGGTAGCCACAATTCATCAATCCTTAGTCCTTAATATTAACTTCAAATTTTGTATTTTAAAAAAAAAATTTGGATTGATATAACTACGTGTTAAATGCTCTTAGTCATACTTAGACTTCAAAAGAAAAACCAGCCAACATGAGGTGGCCACAATTCCTTTATTCTTAGTCCTAAAAGATCACTTCAAATTTTATATTTTTTAAACAATTATGGGTCAATATAACTACGTTTTGGATGCTCTTTGTCATACTCAGACATTGAAATGATGACCAGCCAAAAATGAGGTGACCACAATTCCTTAATTCTTAGTCCTAAATTTCAACTTCAAATTTTATATTTTTAAATAAATTTTGGATCAATATACGTATTGAATCGTCTTTGTCATACTTAGACTTTGAAAAGACAACCAGCCAACATGAGGTGGACACAGTTCCTTAATCCTGATTAATATTAACGCCAGCGTTAAGCTGATAGATTATATGATGAATTTGCATTTTTAATAGTTCGCTTGATCTCTACTATTTGCTGGTGGCGAAAACATGTCTGAACTTCGAAGATATAATAAATAGCGTAAACTTTTCGACGCGCATGTGACTATCCGACTCCTATATGCTATAAAGCCAGATTCAATATCATGCTAATCCGATACACTTGAAGAGCATTGCATTGCTAAACATAGAATTGAGTAAACCGTGATTAGGAACTATAGAAATGCAGGTTTGTGTATCGGCAGAAATCTGTTTCCACTAGCTTTGGCCAATTCACGTGTTCTGATCCTCAATTAGACAGTGGCCGTAGCAGATAAATTCAAGCGGTATTAGACTTGAGACATGGAACATTGGAGTTTCACGCAACAGGGACGCGAGTCAGACCAATCGGATCTGTACTAGCTGGTTACATCCAAATGTATAAATAGTTCGTCATCGAATTATCCTTTTTAATTTTTCAGGTAAAAGAGTCATCGATGAAATTACGTTCAATAATTTCTGCAAATTTTTCATGAAGCGTGAAATTGTTCATCCTAAAAAGACATCGATGTAATGTTCTAATCATATTTTAATTACAAATGTTGTTTATCGTAAAATAAAAGTGTTAAATCCTGTAGAATTTCATGATTAGATTAACTTTATATGTCAACGAATAGAAAATTTCAGAGATTTCAATTTTTTCAACACAGCCATGTGCCATGGACATTCCATTTATTCCATTTACCAAGAACCCCAATCAACCAAAAAAAAAGAAATGCCATTTACTTTTTTTTCGAGGCAACGAGCTCGCCAGACGTCAAATGTATTTTTCATTCAGAGAAATTCTAATCCTAACGTTCCCGAGGGTTGGAAACGAGAGGGAAAAGACAGAGTTTTCTACTCGGGATGAAAGAATTTTATGGGTTTCTTTTTCTTGAAGGCGATGACATGATATACAAGGACTGCTTTACAGCGTCGTTTTACACCCCGAATCGATTCGGTAGTATCGCGCGTCTCAAGAATAACATATCGCCATAGTAAATCAAAAAAACAACTTTTCTGCGAGAGCGTTGAAACGATCCACCCGTGAACATGTTTTCACGATAGAAATTTCACTCCTTTGAAAATAAATAGTTGAGCTCTTGATGGAACTTGCTTTCACGACATTGTTCAAATATGTACCATTCGTACCCAAAACGATCGCTTTATACTAGTGTTGACTCGATGGTCGAATCCTTGTTTGATATTGGAAGTGGCTTTTTTGTTTATAAAAGAATTGTTTATATAAATTTTACAAGGAAAAATTTATAAACAAAAAGTTAATAATTATATATACAAATATGTAAAAGTGGTATAGAGTATGAAGTATTATTATGTAATATTTAATATATTTTATATATTATATACTATATGCTATACTACTATATTATTACTATACAGTACTATACTATAATACAATATACCATACTATACTATACATAATATACAGTAACTATAATATATTTTATATATATTATAATATATTTTTAAGTTACTGTAAGTAACTTTAAGTTACTTTAAGTTAAATTACTATACTATATTAAGTTAATATATTATAGTTACTTAAATATAATATATTTAAGTAACTATAATATATTTTATATATATTATAGTTATATATTACATTTTATATAGTACATGATATATTTTGTATTATATATTATTATATAATTATAATATATTATACATTATATATTATATAATATATTTTATATATTATACACTAAAAGCTTTCAAAAAATGGAAAAACAAAAGTTTTAAAAATCGAATTATTCGGTCTTCATGTTCACAATGACTTTCTACGAAACACCTGTTGTCTGCACGTCATGAGAACAATGTCTCCAAAGTATAGAAATCCATTTCAGAACTCGAGCAGCTGCCAGCCAGTAGAAAGGAAAATCTATCTCGTCCCGCTATCAATAGCAACAAGTGATATTGGAGAAGCGCTCTTTCGTTTAGCGCACAAAAGTCAGTGCTGTGGATAGACATTGATGACCTCAAGACTTGTTGGAAGAAAATTACATCGCCATGGAGATTTTTGTTGAAAATATTTTTGCTGGTTGTTTTCAAGTGTCAAGAAATTTATATCAAAGGCGCTAGCACGAAAATTATAGCACCCGAGAGTGTTAATATTGTCAACTTCAATCTATTTTTGAAAGTCATTCAGATTGAATTGATTGGAAAATTAAATTTTATAAAAAAAACAGGAAAACGATTTCGTGGGGTGTGAAACGTGATCTAAATTTTCGTCCCAGACTCTAGATTCGCGGATGTAAATTTGAACATTTTTTTTATAATCTTGGTTTCGCAACGGAGAGTTGTTTCTGATATCTAATACCTGATGGAATGAAGGATCAATAAGCACGATGTATTTCACATAAATGTGTGAAAATATCGCTTTTCTTCCAGGTCAACGATACACATGCAGCGCTGGAAAATAAAAACTCTTCCTTTATTTATGGATAATGTTTTATTGATATGTTTACGAGCTTTGATTTTTCATAGCGGCGTGAAAGCGTCTGTCAAATAAACACATCGATTTTCCTGAAATAAAACGGAATGAGCAGTAAATTATCGCGTTGACACGACTCCTGCATTCTCAAGTGACTCACAATTTTTCATTTCTACCTCCGTGCACCGAACAAACCGGGTCGGTATAACCTAGGCATGATTTTAAAATTTGATAGAGTTCATTTTTAGTCTTTTTCTTATTATTCGTTCGAATTCCCTTTTTGACATTTGACAGTTCATTTTCGACAGTTCTTGTGAAATAATTTTAACAATAATATTCAGTTGAAAAATTACCAGTAACTGAATGTTTAAAAATAGAGCTCACCTATTCCTGAAATTCAAGCAATTATATGATTCCAGGTAAATTGAAAAAAAATGTTCACAATGCGAAAATTGCGCAAAGTGGCTGAGTGCTTTTAAATTGAAGTTTCCTCCTTCCTGAAGACAGTCTCAAGCTCGTCCCTGTCACGATGAATCAAAGGTTTCCCGTTGATTAAATTCAAGCCATTGTTTATTTTAATAGTTGAAATTCCATCGTTATTATATTTTTCCTGGACGAATGAGTGTTTTAATCATAATAAAAACGACGAAATAAAAAATACAACGATTGCACTTCTCGAGGAAGAAACGAGTTGCAGGTTGATCCTTGAATTTTCTGTGCACTCGAGAAATATCTAAATTAAGAGTGGCGTGTAAAATGAGAATGCCCACAACTCCTCCGATTATTTCACTAACTGTTATTATCCACGAACATAGCCCAGATAATTATCGGAATTAATAATTGAATCATCTAAGCGTCGTTCGATCTACGTTTGGTTAATCTTCCGCTCGAATTTCCAATGTTACGGAGTGCACGAGCTATTTTATGAATATCGATTTTATGGTAATAGTCGCGTAAATAAATAACATTTATAAATGTATCTTGCATTAACATTACATTCATTTGTAATAAACATGGGAGCACCTGGAATTATCATGTACGTTCAATAATTCGCAAAATTTCGTAGACCTCGAATTATCTTTGAAAATATTTCAAATGGCAAAATAGAACGTTGAGGAGAAAAGAGCAAAAAAAAACAATTTTTTTATTTCTGATTTGCAACCGATTGTCCTCGCTGGTGTTTTTGAATCCTACGCATAAATTTCGAGCTGTAACTGCTCGTGACAGATTTCCTCGGAGACATCTGTCTGAAACGAAAATCACTTTAACAAAAATGCTTAATTGACGTCAATTTCGACCTGACATTAAGCTCCACGGAATTTTCATAAAAAGTCGCGAGCGGTGTATCTCGAAACGTGCGTACTCCCTTATTTCTTGTCAACTTTCCGTCGACTCGTGCCCTCAGGATGAGGGTGTAATATATGAAAAAAAAAAACGAAGATCACTCAGGAAAATGTACACAAGTATTTTTATGGTGAGGGAGAGAACGTTTTTTTCTCAAGCTCGCAACTTCTGAGGCGACCTTCGAGTATGGAGTCGCATATGGCGATTCGGGATCACGTACCGAAGTTATACTCGCATTCCCTCGTAATGACGTCAGCTGCGTGAGATCGTCACCCCTCGATCGCACGGGTGAAAGACGAAAAGAGAATAAAGAATTTATTTTATCGTGGATCGAATAGCACGTAAAGTGATATAACTATACGAAATAATGGACAAGATTCGCATAAATTTTTTGAATCAAAAATGTTAAATTTTCTTCGAGATATTACATTTTGAAAAAAATTTTTTTTTAAATCACAAGTTTCGTATTATTTTGAATGAATTTTTTTACTGTTTTACATAAAGTGTTGTGAACAACGAATTAAAAACTATGAAGCCAGAGGTAAATTTCGAATCTGATATTTTCACGAGCAAGCTGTGACATTTTTATGCCAGCTAAATTTTTCACGTGCTATCACGCACGTGACACTCACGGATACGTTCGCGCGCCCATCATGGATACGATGTGAATTATTAGGTTACGATAGCAGTGGGAATAATGGAAAGTAGGGAGAGAAGAGATCGAGAGAGAATGAAATAGGGAGAAAAAATATATACTCGGCGAAAAGGACGAGCACGTGGTTCGTTTCATTGGAGTCGCATTATGAAATTGCTCGCTTCCGAGAAATACAAGTATCATTATCACTTGATGACACAGGACTTATGTTATGGAGGAAATTAACAAATAAATTCGTTCATTAGGGAAATTGAAAATTCCAAAAATAATTGCGAATAATGAGTAGATTAAAGTTTTTCAGCAATAAAAAAAATCTACAAAAAATTATTATAATTATAATTATTATATTAGATTATTACATAATTATATTTTTATTATTCGATCGTGTCACTTATAATTACATTAAATAATTATAATTATTATATATGATACTTGTAATAATATAATTACAATGGTAATAATTATTGTTGTTATTAAATTTGTATTGTAAAATAATTTATTATAAATTATACTATTAGATATAAAAAAATTGAATATTATTCTCGAAAGCCGCGCAATAACTTTCTTGCCATTTCGAATAGTTAATTTTGCAACGGATTGTCGTGATAATCTCATTTAATCGATCTGTCAATCATATGTTACAATAATAGTTATAATATATAATTGTAATTATAAAAAATTATTATTATATCTGAGAGCTGCGCGATAAATGTCTTGGCATTTCGAATATTTAATTGCAACGGATTGTCGTGATATTGTATACCGCAACGTCAAATGGACTGGGATTGATGGGACTTAAACACACGCGATTAATTATAGGAGAAAAGCAAAAGACGTAACGATACGGAGTCCATAAATCCCCGACCATTATGCAAAATTTTAGGGACAATGAGATATTTGTTTCGACAACACAATGCCGCAACGTTCCATGGTATTGTTGCAAGAGTAAAGTTCTTAATAAACCAGGAAGAATATACAAAGGCCACACAATTGATGGGTGACTGTATCAGACAGTTCCGAGAAGTATCAAAGTTCCTGTAAAATTATCAAAGTAATTTTAGACACTGATCGAGCGTGCTGCAAACTTTGACTGCGCCGGATATCCATCAATGCAGGTATATAATGCACCTCGATGTGTGATTTTCTTATGCTGCATGGGCTTTGAACTCCTCTGTAGCGAAGTAAACTTTTGTGATCTATGAAATTTACATTTTTCCGAGGTTCGAAATGTAACATTTTTCGTTACTGTGAAGACTGAACAAATATTTATAATATATAACAAATAACAGTTATATATTATAAATATTTTTAAGATTATAAATATAATAACAAATTATAAATACTTGTAAAAGTTACGGAACAAATATTTATAATGTATAACTGTTATTCGTTGTATATTATAAATATAGATTATAAATATTTATAATATACATATAACTGTTATTTGTAAATATTATAAATATTTTTTCAGTACACTCTTGAAAGTTTTTATCGTATGTATCCTTCCAATTTCCGTACATAAAGCATAAAGACTACATGCGGAAATTGGAAGTTGTGTATACGAAGTATTTCACCATCTGAAGTAGTTAGGCCTATATGGGAAAATATATTTTATGACGACTTTTTATATTGTTTTTATGCCATTCACAGAGAAAATAGTCTGCTTAATCGCCATATTACAATGAAATAAAAAAAAATAAAAAATTTCAAAATGCATCTTTTTTCTGATGCAATTTTCTGTACACATCTCAACAATTAACTTGGTGCATGTGCTGCGCACTTTACATTTGAAATTTTTATTGCGAGTCGTTTTTGAGAGCATCCGGTTACGCGCAGACGTTTAGTTCCGACGGAAATTTAATCGTGAAGAGCCTTGTCGCATAGGGATAGCAATCGCTAGAAAATGTTCACCTGGGACTCGGATGTTTTTTTAAATCTTGTATTCTATATACATAAACGCTGCTATGCATAGTCAGGGAATGTTAAGCTAAGATCAGTGGCAATTTCCTTTACTGTATATTCGTGTAATAAGTCTAACAACAAAAAAGAAAGGAAATTAACAATATTTTTTAATCAAAGTGTAATTTCTTATTTAAATTTGTTTATAATAAATTTGAAGGATTTTAATTTTTTTTAAAATAATTTTTTAACTTTCGATGAATTGACGTTTAAATTTCTTTTTATTCGGTCGAATGTAATCGACTAATCTTGAAAACGGAAGATTCGGTACAATTGCACAACACAGGATGAACATACTATCAGATTGCTCGGTGAATACCGTTCAGATACTTGCTCCAATATAATACAAAAGCCGACGTAATGTTTCTCCGGTTGCACCGATGGAGTCGTATCATTCGCGAAAGATTGGTTTTTCGATTCCTATTGCAGTCTTCCGGTTTCATCTGTATATATAGACTCCGTGTACATTACGCGATGCTGTTATTTGACTGCGGAGAGTGCATCGTTGTGTACACGACACAAATATAAAGAGTTCTTTTTTTAGACACTGCAATAAATTTAACATAGATTGAGTCAGAAGTTCACGATAAAAAAAAATTGAGGTATATTTTATTATTATAGGAAAAATAAATATTTTTTATTTTTGAGTCACAAAATTATTTCATTTTTATTTTATTGTTAGGGGAGGGGAGGGCAAAATGGGGTACGGCGGGAAAAATGGGGTACCCCGAAAATTTGGTGAAAATTTACAATATTTCAAATTTTGATAAAATTTAATATCAAATAGTCTTTTATTTGCTAAGGACATTATATTTGGTGATCAAGAGTCGCGGTAGAGACTCGAGGCAAGTACATTTACGGAACGTCAACTGTACGCTCTCGAGCTACCGCTACTCTTTTTCTCCGAGTTTGCTG
>JAPYYX010003235.1:0-11763 GCA_030522605.1 Cremastinae sp. B BG-2022a | reverse complement strand
AAGCGGTCACCCATCCAAGTATTGGCCGCGCCTAATGCAGCTTAACTTGTGGGACCGCCGGAACTCTACATCGACCACGGGTCTACGACTGTCGGTTGTTTGATATTTAATATTTGATATTCAATATTTGATATTTAATATTTAATATTTGATTACTTTCCAATATATTTTCATTTTTTTAATTTTCGATGACAACATCATGCGTTGGGAAATTTATTCATATAAACTTTTCGTTAACAAAAATATTTCGGTAATGATCCCAGAGCCAGAAAATTTTAAATACTCCGAGTCGATGAGTGATTACTGATTTAAATACGGTTGGATCATCCATCTCGATGAAACCCTTCGATCGATATCGATCCGGAGCATTTTTCTTTTTTTTAGTTTTACCTGTCACATTAATATTTGTCTAGGCCGATTTTTTTTTTTCGTTTTGAATTCTCGGTGGCAAACCAATTTTGTACGTTTGTTTGTTTAAAAGGTTCAAATTCGACGTGCACTCGATTTTTATGAGTTAGCGTTGATCTATCTGGATCAAGATCTTCGCTCGGTAGAGCGAGATCCTCAAAAAGCCTCCGGGCTATCTTCATGCGCGATCGATCTCAGGATCCTCGTATTTACGATCCCCCAAGGACTGAACGTCCCCGAACCATCGTATTAATTCAATTTCGTTCGACAGTCATTAATTATGTACATTAATCGAAACTTTCTTTCTCTCTTTTTATCCTCAAATTTTATCAAATTTTCATTTATTTATTTATTCGCTTTGCAACTTAAAATCCATCGATATTCGAAGAATGAAGATTTTTTTAATTTTTACGAAATTGATTGATTGCAAAATTTATTTTTTGTTTTACAAAAATGGAAAGATCATAAAAACTGAAAATTTTTTATTTTATTTAAAACTTAATTTCTCAGTATTTACAAGTAACAAAATGTAAATGATTTTTCTGATAATAAAATACTCGTATTTTCGAACTCTAAAACGTTCTCGAGTCATCGCATTAATTAAATTTCGATCGACGATCATTAATAATAAAAATAAATGGAAACTTTCTTCCTCTTCATACCACTCATCTTTTATTAAAATGTCCTTTGCATAATTATTTCGAAATTAAAAATCAATTAATAATCAAAACTCGATGATTTCTGAGTCATTTTTTCAAATCTGCCAGAATATTTAAATTTAAAAAAATCTTCGCGGTATTCACGAAACAAAAATAATCCGACTCGAATACCGAGTCAACAAAATTCAAAAATTATTAAACAAACTTACAACCTTCGACATTAAAATTTTTTCGAATCGAGTATTTACATTTTATAAAATCCTCATAGCGTCCACAAAAAAATAAATAATCCCCCTGCAGAATTAAGAAAATTACAAATGATATTTAGCAAAAATTAATTTCGCAAAAAATTCATTTTCGCGAAAAAAATGACGTTTTTCTTGTTAAAAAGTAAAAAGCTTGATATTCCCTTTTCCCCTCGAGGCGTATGGACGTCGTTTCCTCTGTTTTTGGTTCCCGACATTTTCCATTACGATACGGATCTCCGTGTCGTCGCGGTCCAGCGTTTTGTCGCTGGCGCCACTCGAGCCCAATTAGCTCCGGCGATTAAAGAATTAACCGCGTACGGTCCCGACGTCTCTCGTCTATAATACCAGCATCGAATCGCCCGTTTATACGGTACGATCCAAATATAAATCCCGAGCCAGTATTCATCCGTAAATAATTTTCTACATTCCCCACAATAACAGCTTCAATTCCTGATCCTTTCCTCCGTCTCTCTTTTCCGTTCTTGTGTTATTATCCTCATTTTATTATTATCAGAATTATTATTATCAGAATTATGACGCGACAATTTTTCTGGGAGTCGAAACGCGTGCGAAAAGCGCCGATTCCTTCGGACTCTACGGCGCGCTTCGCCTCCGGGACACGTTCGTAAACTTTTCGCTTTTACGATTCCTCCGGATCGTAACGTCCTAGACATCTCCATAATCATCCGGGAACTGATAATCACCGACCGGGGAATGCTGGAAAATTCCTAACCGCGGAGTACACCGCGCAGAAAGATTTCTCGCTCTGGATCGAAATTCTAACTCTGGAGTTAATTTTTTTTGTTACAATTATTTTTTTGTTGTTGTTTTTATTTATTATTGTTATTATTATTCACGTTCGTTTCCCACATGTTGCAATTTTTTTAAAATTTTTACTGTCAATTTATCGCTCCTTGGAGCAAAAAGAGGGAAAAAAGTCTGTGAGAATATTTCTTGCTCTGGGTAATAGAAATTTATTTCTGTTCCTCTTGATCGGAATCCTAGGTCTTGACTTTGTTTTTTTTTTCGTTATTATTAATATTCTCTTTAATTTAGAATATTGCGTGTGTTTTTTATTCGTGTCGATTTATCGCGAATTGGAGAGGATAAAAAGTTGAGTCTAATGAGAATATTTCTCGTTCGTGATCGGAGCTTTTATCACTCGTGTTGAATTTTTTTATTGTTAATTTCAATATTGTTAATATTTTTTTCGATTTTTTACTGCGTGTGTTTTTGTGAATTTGTTTGAGTCAATTTTTTTCTTTTCGTGTAATCAAATGTAATTTTTGTGGATCTAAAAGTTTTTAATTTTTTGTTATTATTATTTATTTTCGTATCATGCAAATTTTGAAAATTTATTCGTGTTTATTTATCCATCATGAAGTGAATTTTGATACAAAAAATAATTTTTTTCAATCTGAAATATTTTTATTTAATTTTTTGACATTGTTATTATTATTTTTTATTCATTATGAATGTGTTTAGAACTATCTCATGTGAAGTTATTAACCCTGAAGTGAATTTTGAGGGAAAAATAAAAATGTCTCAATCTACGTAATCGAAATTTATTTTTCTGGATTTTAAATATTTGAATTTGTTGTTATTATTATTATTTTTTTATTTTTGCTTATTATGTATGTTTTTAGAATTTATTCGTGTCAATTTATCGCTCGTGAAGTGAATTTCGATGCAAAAAAGTTACATTTTGCGGGAATATTTCTCATTCCCCGTCATCGAAGCTTCCCCGAGTCGCGATCTCGGAAAGTCCGTAAGGTCCGAGAGTTTATTGTTATTGGGGAAAAATGCGCGTTTGCGCAATAGCAACAGCGGGGTTCGCGTTTATATCGGGCAAGGGAAGCGACGAGACGAGCTCGCTGAGAGCAAAACAGCGATGAGGTAGAAAATCTTTGCTCTCGGAGCCTCACGCCGGTAGTCGAACGGCCGGAACAGTGCACTCACCAGCCGTCCTCAAATGCGAGAAAAAGATACGTCCGAAGCCATAAATTATTTTTCGATGGAAATATTTTGTCACCTTTATTGCACGGTGCTTTCTGCTCGATCGTAAATTCGGTGGCGATTATATACAACCGAATATTTCCTTTATAAATTTATCAACACAACGAGAAAACTTACTTTCGTTACCGAAACGTCCGCATAACTATTTTTCCTCTTGCTTTTCACTCGCTGGACGAAGATTTACAAGTTTTTCGAGAGAAGATCCCACGACGTTGATCGAACCGAGCATCGTTATAAGAATTTATAAAAAATGACGATTTTTTTAAAATTATTTATAATTAATTAAATTATAAACAAATTATCGATTAAATATGCTCGAAGATTTAGTAAGCTTGTGAAAATAAGAAATATTAAAGACAGTGATTTTATTTTAAAGAAGTCGCTCAAAATTTAAGTGCGAGCATTTTAGGGGTTAGCTTAAAATATGCTTAAAATATGTTTAAGCAACTTTTTTTAAGTCAGTTAGGAATATTATCTTAATAGATGACTTAGTTATTAATTTTGATTTGTTCAGTGAAGGATTTTTGAAAAGATTTCCAATTATGAAAAGATCTCGTTTTAATAAATTAACTGTTTTAACTTTATTTAAGTATTGCTTATCTCAGTCAATTTTAATTAATTAAAAATAGAAGCTGAATTATTAAAAGATCTCGTTTTAAGCTGAATTTTTTAATTAAACTTCCAAATACGCTTTAAATTTCATTTATTTATTGTTTATCTCGATTCGAATGAATTAAAACCAGATCCGTGATTTTTCGTAAAAGAGTAAAACGCTAATTAGCTCGACTCTAATCCAAAAAATTGCATTGGAAAGGCTGAAAAGCGGATTGAGATCAGTTCGGAAACACATCTCGGTAAAAGCACGCTGTGTCGTCTCGATGTCGAGTGGGAGTGGCGTGGGTGTGTCTAACATACTCGCTCACACGATCCTCTATCTCAGTATATATAGGAAATGTTCCTCTGTTTACCCTGGGACATCCCATGCGTACACGATGTACGAACTTCTGCTTACACGATAGGCTGACTTGTTAGAAATCTCGATATCAAAACCATAAATGTTTTTTTGCAAAATGAAATGACACCTAAATAAGCATTTTTAGCAAATTTTATTTTTAAATTTATAGTAAATTTTACATAACTTTCAAAACACTTCAATTTTTTTCTTTACAGAAATATCAAAAATCAAATTTATTTCAAATGTTATGATCATGAATAAATTAGATAAATTAACTTTAAAAATATTTTTAGAAAATTTTAACTCAGTATAAAGTTATTATCAAATCTTCTATTTCAGCCTCAAACCCTTTTCGACAGAAAATTCAAAAAATCTCACAAATCAACCCCAAGATTTTTCTGGTACCAAAATTGTAAAAATTAAAAAAAAAACACAAAATAAAATCTCACAAATCAACTCCGAATCCTTTTTTACCAAAAAAACGTCGAAGAAATTACAAAAAAAGTCAACTTACAGTAAATTATCAAACCCATTTTTTACGACTCCGCAACAATTTATGACGCAAGAAAACATGCCAAAAAAAGTCTACAAGAAATCGCATCTCGGAGTTCAAAAGTCAAATTTTCGAAAACGTCCGGTAAACACGAAACGGAAATTGCGTGACCCGAGAATAAGGGGCAATAAAAATTTTCCCTTTTTTTCAGCTCCCTAAGTTTCCTTATTTTTTCCTTGTATTTTTTTTCTTCCCTCAATTCTACAAATGTTTCAGCACATCGGTGTCCCAAATTGAGTATTGCGTAAGTTATATGAAGCTCGAAAACGTAATTCTCGAGTCTCTTATTTTTGGAGTGACTTTCTGGGGAGAAATTCAAAGTTTTCGAGCTCTTTGCGCTATTTAGAGCGTATTTAACATCCAGAAAAAATAAAAACGTAAACTACGAGGGTGGTCGTGAAAATGCCAGTAAATTTGGTGAAGAACCGTGGAGAACATATTTCTCATTGTGTTTTCGTTTCCGCCCATGTGCACAGCACACGTCAAGGGAGGAAGTCACGGAGTACACACTATGAGCCGAGAGAAAAAACCAGAAATCATTTGACGAGTCAATTTTTCACTGAGAAACAAAAACACGAGTCGAGACTGAAGTTAACGAGATTTTCACGATTTCGAAGCGACGAAAGCTTCGAACGAATTAACTTTGGAATAAAAAAACGGCTACTGGAAAAGTTAAAAGAAATGGCGGACGGAAATAGAAAGTAAAGTTAAATTTAAAAATTATTAAATTTAAATTAAAAAAATTATTAAATTTAAATTTAAAAAATTATTAAATTTAAATTTAAAAAATTATTAAATTTAAATTTAAAAAATTATTAAATTTAAATTTAAAAAATTATTAAATTTAAATTTAAAAATTATTAAATTTAAATTTAAAAATTATTAAATTTAAATTCAAAAATTATTAAATTTAAATTAATTAATTTTTTTTCTATAAATATTAATAAATAAATTTGTCAAAAAATGGAGCATTGAATTAGGAACTGTGAGAATGAATGAAGGGAGAAAATTTAGGAGTCAATTATTCTCAAAACTGAAATCCTTCGTCCTGTGAATTTTGATCTTTTTTATTTCCTACGAATGTCAATAAATAAATTCTCTCGTAGAATGGCAGATGGTGAGAATTCCCGTGGTGAATTTAATTTCCGGTGAGATCTCTCGTCGAGCCCTCGGGGTATTGGATAAAAATGCTCGTTGTCCTGGGCTCCGGAGTTCCAAGGATGGCGATGAGAGAATTCTCACAGAATCTTTATGAAATAAAAATTAACTATTCTAATTAATTTATTTGTACTGATCTGGAGATTTTCGTCACAATCCAAAATTCTTTTTCACTTCGAAAGCTCACAAATTATTTTAATTTTAATTTAATTCCTATTACATCAGAATCACTCCAAAATATTTATCAAATTTCTTATTATTTTGAAAAAAAATTATCAAAAAAAAAAAATTACCTCAAACGTAAAATTCATTACATCAGAAAAATAAAAATATTTTCAACTCGAGAATTTTACCCTTGACCGGTATTGGACTTTGAAAAGAATTTTGGTGAAAATTTTGAAACGTTTTTCTACTTCCTTACTGACCAAATGAACGAGTCGAAAAATCATATTTTGGGAAAAGTCCTTGGCACTCGATTTTGACGAATCTCGGGTACGTCGAGTGACGTTTCCGAGTGGAAGTCCGAAGGAATTGAGCACCGTGTCGAAAGTAGCGTGGCGAATTTTCTGTCGACCCGAACGAATCTCTCGTCGAGAATTTTGCCCAGGGGGTCTCGTCTCTCTCTCGCTCTCGCGCTCAGACTTCCTCGTCTCATACAAATACATATTTATCCTCAACGAAGGGCCAGGAAAATTTTTTCCTCAGGAAAATCTCGTCGGAAGAGTAACGAGGACGAGACGAAGCCCTTTTTCGTCCTTCAGGTCTTGCTCGTTTTCTCCTGATACAGAGCTCAATTCCTCGAGTCTCCGAACCGCAGATGGACTCTATTTTTCTCTTTTCTCATTTTTCCATATTTCTTTCACGAAAATTCGAAAGCCTGCGAGACTTTTGTCGTGAAACTTCCATTTTGACTTTCGACTGGATTTTTTTTTCTTCTCCCGAGGCACGAGACTGTCGCGAAACCTCGGTTTTGTATTGGAAAAATATTTCTCGCCCAGTCGGCGGTACCGCAGCGACGCGCGCCGTAGGTTTTCCGCTCTAAATGACTGTAAATGCCAAACAAATGGCCCCGTGGGTTCCGGTCTTTTTCTTCCTCTCCGTTTCTGCGGACGCGGCCATGACGATGGGCCAAAAACATGATTTTTCGGAGAAAGGAAAAACGCTCTCGTATCGCGAGTTGAGACGTCATTCGAGACGAGATCGAGCTTTGTGTGTGGCAATTTTTTGTCTCTCTTTCTTTTTGTGTCAAGTAAATTGAGAGAAAATTGGGTCCTGAAGAATTTTTTTTATTTATTTTGACAATTCGAGTCTAAAAAAATTAAATTTTTGTAAATTTCATGTAGAATTGAAAATTAATTTAGAAAATGAAAAACTCCAAAATTGAGTATTCAAATTTTATTAAAATCTAAATTAAAAATATTTACATTACTTAATTCTAAATCTTAATTTTTTACAAAATATTAAAAATATTTTTAAAAAACTAATTTTTTGTTTTGTTTGAAAATTTTGTTTGGGTTTATATCTATTTTGTTTTACAGACTCTGAATGGGAATTTTGGAGGAAAGAACGAAAAACGTTTTTATCTCGAGAGTTGAGACGTCATTGGAGCTGATGAAGGATCGTGCTCTCCGTATGGCAATTTCTACTCTCTCTTATACTCCAAGAAAATAAAAAGAGACAAAAATACGTCCGGCTGAATAATTTTTTTTTTTTGTAAACGAAAGTTCGAATCTCGTTTACACATTGATTTTTAGTCTTCGTACTTTTTGCACAATTGTCCAAGACATTCTGTACTTTTGTCTCCTTCATTCCCTGTCCTCGAATTTTGATCATTTCCCTGGGGTGCATTAATTTTTATTTTGCGTACTTTTTGCTCAATTACCCAAGACGTATATTTATGGACTTTTGTCTCCTTCGTCCTCTGAACTTAAATTTTAATCATATCCATCGGGAATCGTAAATCCATCGGAGAAAATCGAAAACCACAAAATAATCAGAAAACAATAAAAAAATAATAATACAAATTTTTTAATAATCTTCGATATTTGTATACAAATTATCAGATGAAAAAAAAATATCCGCGATAAATGACCAACAATAAAAAGAAATCTCGGCTCATTTGCAAAAGGGACAAAAATTATCTGATCGAAACGAAATTTATACCCGTTTGTTAATTCGGATTTGAAATCTTGACGAAATTCAGGGTACGCTTGAATAAAATAATCATATTTTTCCCGGCGTTATTGCTGTTTAGAAAAATGAATGCTTGCTCGATTGTCCACCGTGGCATTAAATGTATAATGAATTATCGAAGAGCAGAGAATTCCCGAGAGATGTCGAAGAGAGGAGGAGAGAGATGGGAATAAAAAGAAAAATAATAAAATTAAAAAAAGAAGCAAAATAGAAAGGGTAGGGAGAGTTAATTATCGTCGAGACCATAAATAGAGAAGAGGATCCTGTGAATTATGTACATCTCGCGAGAAAGAGAGAGAGAGGTAGAAAAGAGGAGAGAAAAAAAGAAAAGACAGTTCAAAATTTTTTCGTGCCACGCGCGCGCATTCGACGAGTTTTTTTCTGTTTTTTTTTATCGCTCTCTCTCTATCTCTCTCTCTCTCTCTCTCTTCTCCTTCGTCCTGGTTATAATTCAAAGACAACGACGCAGTACAAGGCTTAGGTGAGTCTTCCTCTTCTCTCTTCCTCTTTCATCCTCCTTCGTCGTCGTCGTCCTCGTCCTCGTCCTCGTCGTCGTCGTCGTCGTCGACGTCGTAAGGCCAGTTTTACGGACAAACATAATTCAGCGAGTATTCGATGAATTCGTGGAACGTGCGAGGAATCTCTCCGAGCTCCCACCGATCATCCCGAGCAGCACGCGAACGCTGTTCCCTCCTTTTATTCCCTCCCATACATGACCCTAACCCTCTCTCTCTCTCTCTCCCTCTCGATTATTCAAATCAGTTATATCTGGATCATGCGAGCTTCGCTTTTTATTACCTTGCACCTTCATTACTTTCTTCGCGGTCTTGCCTATTTTTGGATCCTCGAGCAAACACCAAGAATAATAAGAAAATTAAAATACAGCGTAAAAATTATGCGAATTTTATGGAAATATTATAAGAACAAAAACTGAATGATTTTGGTTTCGAAAATCGTGAAATGCAAATTGAACAATTAAAAAAATGTTGTTTCAAAATTAGTATAAAAATTAGGAAATGTTGAGTACAGCCCCCCCCCCCCTATTTGGTTGGGCAGTGGGGGGAAATTTTGGGGGAGACCTTCCCTCCCCCTATGACCCATTTACGTCGCTCGCCTTCCAGTCCAAAGATATTGAGAGTGAAAGTTTTCGGGGTACATATTCAATACAGTGCCCCACTTTCGAAAGAATTGGGTATTGGTTGGGGATGGGGGAAATGTTGGGGGAGTCCTTCCCTCCCCCCTTAATCCATTCACGTCGCTCTCCTTCCACTCCAAAGATATTGAGAGTGAAAGTTTTCAGGGTACATATTCCATACAGTGCCCCACTTTCGAAAGAATTGGGTATTGGTTGGGGATGGGGGAAATTTTGGGGGAGTCCTTCCCTCCCCCCTTAACCCATTTACGTCGCTCTCCCTCTACTTCAAAGATATTGAGAGTGAAAGTTTTCAGGTACATATTCGATACAGTGCCCCACTTTCGAAAGAATTGGGTATTGGTTGGGGATGGGGGAAATGTTGGGGGAGTCTTCCCCTCCCCCTATGACCATTCACGTCACTCTCCTTCCACTTCGAAGATTTTGAGAGTAAAAGTTTTCAAGGTAAATATTCGATACAGTGCCCCACTGTCGAAAGGGTTGGGGGAGAGGGGACATTTTGGGGGAGTCCCCCCTCCCCCCTTGACCCATACGCGTCGCTCTTCTTCTAATCCGAAGATATTGACAGTCAAAGTTTTCAAAGAAAATATTCGATAAAATGCCCCACTTTCGAAAAGGTTGGAGGAGGGGGGAAATGTTGGGGGGGTTCCCCCCATCCCCTTGACCTAGTTACGACGCTCTTCATATGCCACCCCCAATCCCATGACCCTTTTTATACAAACGTTATCTTATTATTTCTAAAATTAGAAAATATGTAACAAAAATTTTAAAAAGAGCACTAAAAACATAACTTTATGAAAATAAAAGAGTAACGAAATGGCTTGATTTTGATAAAAAAAAATTTTCACAAAAATGTATCGAAAATCTGTACAAAAAATTGACCAACGTAAGTCTTAATGAAAAGCACTAAATAATCGTTACGAGGATGAATGTCTGATTGAATCAACAGTAAATCCTATAAAGATTACAATCTCATAGGATATTTTTCTCTCCCTTTCCCTTTCTCATTTTTTCTCCTCTTCATTTTTCTCCCCGTACTCACTCGTTGAGTGTCGAACAAGTGAACGGCATTAGAACGATTTTATCGGGACAAAAACCATAATGCTGGAGAGTATTATTTTCCCCCCGACTCTCGATGTCGCGAATCTTATCGTGGAAGTTATCAGGAGGATCGGTCAACGATCGAATCACCCTAAGTGGTTGGACACGAAAAAACTTTTTCTCGGAATCACGTGGAAAAAAATGTCGTTGGGTGACAAAAAACGTAACGGAAACATATTTTGATGGACTTTTATAAAGATTTTGATATTTCGTGATTTATTTATTTCTTGATGTGCAATTGATTAATATAATATATGGAATTCTCAACGTTAGACCGATCATCAACGTAATTTTCCTGTCCGGCAAAAATCTGAAAACAAGAATTGTATTGAAATTTTATACGGCATACCACGATCCGAAATTTTTGAAAATGCTTCAAAAAGTAAAATCACCTGATCAACACAAGTAGATCTAGGATTCGAAATCCACATGTTTTAACAAAATTCGTTTTAATGCCTTGTCTGCCCTACTGTAGACGAGATCTGAGCGTTCGTAATCATGAAAGATTCCTCCTAGGAATCTTTTTTTGTTCTCTTCTTCAAACTTCTCCTTCTCTGGTTTTTCATAGAATTCTATTATCTGGAAAATAAATACAGGTTAAATAAAGACTTGAGACATAAAATAAAAATTGGAATATCTGTCAACACTTAAAATTTTCTAGTTAATCTTTTTTCGAAAATTCAATACCAAATTCCGCGATAGGGTGTTCCATTATTTAAGGGTAGTTTTGATGCACCCTGACAAAAGTGGCTTTTTGATAATTGATTGTTAAAATTTTTTTTATTGTTGGAAAGTGACAATTTTTTGTTACGATATTTACAATAATACTCAATAGTTTTCTAACGTTTTATCAACAATTTCCATTTTATTTATTGTTTAAACAATTTATTTTGAATTGATTTTATTTTATTTATTATTTCTTCACTATTGTAAACAACTATTAAATTTTTTTAAATACATACCCGGTCACGTACGCATTTTGCGTAAGTTAAATACGCTGCCATTGCTTCAGGCTCAGGAACATTCGTTTTCCGGAGAATGTATAGGTGCAAATAGGTTTCGAAATCATCTATAATAAAGAGATCTTGATTATTTTTTCTTCCTAATTTTTATCTTGAATTGAAATATATTTTTAATTACATATAAATTGAATAAATTGATTCAAAAATCAGTATTTTTTAATTGATTGAAATGTAATGTAAATTAATTTTGTAAAATATAAAAATACTCGCAAAAACACCATCAAGATGGTGTAAAAAAGGAGGCAAGTACATTTTTCCGTAGCATTATGGTAAATAGTAGAGAAATTGTTGTAACAT
>JAPYYX010003234.1:0-11773 GCA_030522605.1 Cremastinae sp. B BG-2022a | reverse complement strand
AGAGAGACAAACTGCGCCTGTTCATTTTCTTTTGCAAATTGCAAATAAACGGTGCGGTGGAATCACTGCGAATTTTGCGGGAGTAATCATGACAGTTGTTTCATGCAATTGTGTTAGTGTAATCGAAAAGTAGCTTTTTTAACAGTTGTTTTTCAACGTTTTTTTGTGATTTTTTACCCTTTTCCATAAGATTCAATGTGAAAAACGAATTTGATTTTCTCAGAAATGGTACGGTCGACTCCGTTAAAACTTTTCGAGCATACATTGTAGTCAATTCCGAACGTATCTACCAATTTTCATCAAAATCTCTCTTTTTTATATTTGGTATCGTTCTACCTTAAGCCCGCTCAGTCTACACAGTCTAAGCTACATAAGTGGTGACTTTGGGTAGTCGACAACAATGTAAACATTGGCCAAATAAACACAATAACAGTTGCTCAAGTGGTCAGGCTTTATACGAGGATTGGAAACCGAAAAAAAGAGAGGCAGAGCGAGTCAGTGAGCGCGGAGCACGGGCCTGATGGGGGTAGTCGAATTCTCGTGAAAACTCTGCCCCTTGGGGGCTTTGGCGGGCTTATTGAGAGGGCGGAGTGTACTAAACTTGTTATTTAAAAAAACCAAGGCCTTAAGTTACTTTTCACCTCATGCAAGTACATCCTTAAGTCGAAAAAACAATTTTACCTCTTTTTTTTTAATCCCAACGTTTATCAAAACTGACCAACTCCCAGTAACGACGAGCATTCCAGGTAGAATTTCCATAACTTCGTACAAATTTCCCCATGCGTTTTTCATCCGCACGAGCTAGAATTTAAACTTTGTCTTTTATGGTGTACATGCATAACTAACAATAAGTTACTAATCTAAGCAGCATCTCATTTTTGAGCGACCAAAAAATTCAATATGAAGAAAATGGCACACGCGTTTCTCGAAGAAATTTTGATATTTTATATACACACATTCACCAAATACATATCCCTACAAAAACTTTTGATTCTTACCTCGGGAACCATTAAACTGATATTTAACAAAACAAGAAAAGTTGGTATTAAAGTCCTCGTAGCGAGAGACTGCTCCGGCCAGACACCGACATGTCGCATGAAAAGTCTGGTCAAACGATAATAGTGACTGGAAAAAATGTCGTATTCCATGTCTCATGAAATAAAGCGGAACGCGCAAGTATTAGGAAAAAATCGTAAACTGACACTCGGAACCGAAACCCAGCCTGACTCAATTTCAACATGAAAAAATGATGAAGGTGATGTCAGTGGAGAGATAGAAAGCCTGTCTCGAAAAGATACGAGAAAAATCGTTCTATGAATAAAAAAATCATAAAAATGAGCAATTAAGAATTTAGGAGACATCAAATTGCCGTTGCATGGCTCATGTGTGGCAAAAATGACGCTATTAGCGTCTTTAAAATCTGCGAGACAGTCACGTTACCTGTCACCTGTCTCGGTAAACATTTGCCATAGCTGGCGAAATATTAGAAAGTCTCTCTTCAAAGACATAATAATTCGTTTTTAATCGTTTTCTCGTGTAGCGAAAATTTGTATACGACTTTACAAGAATGTGCATGCGTCCTGGGGTATGATGGTACATTGTTAAGTTCATGCAACATGACAGAATGCGTAATAAAGCCGAATCGGTAATTCACATTCGCGTGTATTACAATCGATAAACTAGCTCAGTCTGTTCAGAAACACCGTGACGATCGCATGTAAACTCCAAGGAACAGTGAGAGTGTAAGACGTTCTTCTATCTTGAATATAAAAATAAAACCAAATGTAAAAACGATTTTAACCATTTATTGCGTACGCAAAAATTATTTGACTATATCGACGACAATGAAAAAATATTCTGGAAAATTTGTTTTTTCTTTTGCAAAGCAATGAGAATCAACGTAGCGATGAAAACATTGTGAAATACGAAACCGAAGTTTTCAAGACCTTGAAAAAAAATTAAATATTGAAAAAATCTTATATTTGTATTGAGTGCATGCTGATAGTATACTTACCGCGCTGTAATTCTCCATGTTCAGTATATATACCTTCGTTGCTGTGAGAAAGCACGGGGTTTGAGCTCTTGCGATTATCAATTTGAGCAATTTCTGAGCTCTCAGTGAGAATAAGCACCAATCACTGGCGTACCTGTTGTTTACGATAAATATTTTTTCCTTCGTATTTTACGAAGATTTAACAGAAAATGAACAATTATGTGGGATAAACGGAAAAACTTGGCAGTAAGAATTGTTTGAATATTAATTTATAAATTTACTAACCTATTTTTTAATTAAAACAATTTATAAGCTTTTAATGTTATAAAGTATTAATGGGATCAACACTTTTTATTTCATATTTTATCAAAAAAATTGTAAATTTATAAATCGCATGATGTTAATGACATTATCCTTTCAAAACATTCACTATGAACAATTCACTCAATGTTAAAATTTCAAACTAATCATGCTTACGCACTATCGCTGATCCGGCCGCTGCATTCGATCACTTTCTCACCAAAAGTTGTCATATAGTACAAGTGATACAGTAAACCGCAAGCGTACGACAAATATTGAAAAGCATCATCAAAATTATCAAGCGTATCCATTTTGACGACAAACTGTA
The DNA here is from genome assembly GCA_030522605.1 of Cremastinae sp. B BG-2022a. Classification (NCBI taxonomy): domain Eukaryota; kingdom Metazoa; phylum Arthropoda; class Insecta; order Hymenoptera; family Ichneumonidae; species Cremastinae sp. B BG-2022a. The sequence goes on along the minus strand of JAPYYX010003234.1, from coordinate 9,152 downwards.
AGAAAATTCATTTCGTTTTTTTTTCTAAATAAAAACTGAACACCTGAGTTATTACTATAATAAACAAAAAACTATTTAGTCGTCGAATCATTATTCATATAAAAAATGAAAATATCTTTCTCAAAAAAGTTCGCTCTATTTCCCTAATAAAATTGTCATACAATTCAATGTATTGCTTTTGCAAAAAAAAAATTATTTTATCAAATATGACGTTTTTATTAACATCATCTCTAATTATATAAATGCAAATATTTCTGATACTTATTCTGAAATAAAAATTATTTTATTTAAAAATAAAATAAAAATAAGAAGACAAGTATTTATGGTAGTAATCGATACTATTTTTGGCATTTACTTACAAGGAAACACGTACTGCTCACGTTGACCATTGTCGCCATCGTTGTGCAACCCAATATCGGAGAGCAGAGCGTGTCGATTAATTTAGCGAACCTGATTTTATAGATTAACAAATGGAACAATTTCGATCTGTCATCTATTCCATTACTCATTTCGTTGAAATACCGGAAAACTCACCCCATGGCCCTCTCGTGCTGCCTGATGCAAGCGCAGAGATTCTGGTAAGCTATTTCATTATGAGTTTTCAAAAAGCGATTATCCGAGGAATCAAATCTTTCCAGAGCGTGCTCCAAATAATAGCTATGAAATTATCAATTTTTTCACAAAAAATAAATATCAATCTAAATTCATTGTTTTTTCAACAATGATTTTTTAAAATTTTCTATTTACATTTACTTTTTTTCCTATACTATAGTAAGATATTTCATCAATAGACACAATTAATCGAATTAACCATGTAGAAAATGTTACCCCGCAATTTCGAATAATCCGCAACAATGTTGCACCCAAACGGCGTAAAAAACGTCGAGGGTGATAAAAACAACGAGAGCCACGTAAATACCAATATAAGCATGGAAAAGTATGTGCCAGTAATATTTTTCGGCATCAACTCCATAATCGGCGTTGAGCAAGAATTTTTTTGGTCTTGATTCATTGAGAGGCACAACAATGTTGAGCACCAGTGGCGTGTAACAAGGTAATCCGTATCCGATGGCAGCTCCAAAAATAAGTACTAGAAATTTTCAATGATAATATCCATCAAACGAAATACATACATAAACATATATTTAAAAATCTTTTTCTGTCGCCTATTCAATTACGTGTATGAAATATCGCTTTTTTTCTTCCTTCCTCTGCATTTTTTTCCAATATTGCCGATAACGATACATTCTGCGAAACATACTTCCAATCCTGACGCATTCTGCTTAGAAGATTGCAAATCTGGAGCGAATTTTAATCAAGTCTAATATTTAATAGTACTATACTTACACGTGGATCACAATAAATTGCAATCCTCTATAAAAAGATAAAAATTTCAATTTTTGTATAAAATAATTTTTTACCAGTTTTTGGCTCGTGACTATACGTAGGAGCATAATCCAACTGCAGCACATGAATAAAACGTTTGGAACGATCATCATGAGCTCGTCCAGATTGTCGCTAACTTGACTCATCCGTACGAGCTAAAATGTTTTTAACCACTTTGGCAAATAATTTTTTTAAATTTCTTAGCAAGTGTTTTTAATTTTATGTTCACACATCGATTGTTCTTTTAGGTTTTTTGATTACCTGAGGTATTATCAAAGAAAACGATAAGAGAAAGTGCAAAGTTGGCAATGTTCGTTTAGCAATTTTGGACTGTTCCGGCCAAGCACCAATGTGCTGCATGAAAATTTTTTTGAGGGAATAGTAACGACTGGAAAATATTTCACTGTTCATTTTGATAGTATATAGTTCGAGGGAAAGAATAAGTCAAGACGAAACACTGCAGCGAACTGACGTTCCGAAGAACCTCGCTCGTGACATTTGAAAGCGACTTAGCCAATAAGATAAGATAGAAAAAGGCACCGGCACATACACTTCACGACAAAAAAGGGAAGAAAAATATGAAACCATCCGAAATGCAATTAAATTTGAAAATAAAGTGTCATTTCTCGCGTGGCAGAGACACGTGTCAAAACTGGTACTAAATTATACCCGCCGGTGCATATGACATGAAAGTAAAAATATTAATAACAGTATGAGCTGCTTAAAAATGAATTAAGACTGAATCTCTGAGGGACGTTTCCAACAATTTTCACGCTACATGTCGTACTGATGAGACGATATTGTGTTTCCAAAAATATCGGAAACATCTAATTCTTGATATACATAATTATCTTGATTGTTGTAGGACTGATGCGTCCATTTTCCCAATTAACTTTCCACGCGATTTCCACGAAGTAAAGAAACGAGAGTGACATTTATGGCTTTCAAATGTGCCGAAGAGTCGTGTAGTATGCGAATCCGAGAAGAGTTGCGCAGAAAATATTTTTTAAAGACGGTAAACGCAGAGCAACACGTGTCACCTGTTACCATACATTGTCAGTGAACGTTGCAAGAATTCCAGAATGCGTAATAAGTTTTATCAGAAGCGTACATTCGCGTCTTCAATCGATTCGCCGCTTCAGTCCTTTCTAAGGCATCGTTACGAGCGCACGTGAGTAAAATGAAATCAGTGAAGATATTGAAGGCGTATTTTGAGCAATTTTTTTAATGTTGTGTGACTTTCAACTTTAGTGCACCGCTAATTGTGAATCGGCAATTAAATATCGAATCATGTTTTTTTATCATATTGATTGTTAATTTCGTGTTTAATATTTAATTCGAAACCAAGTGCTTTTGATGTTCTAAAAATGAAGCAAAGACAAACGATATTTTGGTATGATGTGGAGTAGATATTGAGAAGATTTCTGACCCTCGTACTGGAAACAAAGCTCAATATCCTCCAAAAAAATTCAATTTTCATCCTTTCTGAATTTAAAGAAAACATGAATCAGGCCAGGAAAATTTCAGAAATAGCAAAAACAAAAAGTAACGCTTTTTCCAAATTTCTTTAATTGCCAAACATTATCCTCTGTTAAGGGACACTCCTTGCCCAACACAAAGAAGAAGGAGCAATGAAAAAGTTAATCAAACAATGAACTAGTTTCATATATTTTTATGTAACAGAGACTATACAAATGATCACCATTATTAACGAAGTGAAGAAAACATGGTGAAGTACGAAGCAGATGTTTTGAGGACCTTTCAAAAAAAGAAAAAATAAATTGTTGATTGTTTCGAAAATACTTTTAATCAAGGATGATAATAAACTTACCGCGCTGTAATTTTCCATATTCATAACATAGAAGTTAGCAGCTGTGAGCAAACATGGTCTCTGAGCTCTCGCTATCATTAAAACAAGTAACTTTTGTGTTCTGGGTGATAATGAATACCAGCTACTGCCAAATCTATTTTAATCAACAAAAAACTTTGATTTGCGACTTTAAAACGGTGCAGCGTTTTCTTACAGAAATATTTAAGTTTTCTGACCCTTACGCATGGTCACTGATTTGGCTGCTCAAATCGATTAACTTCTGCCCGAAGGTTGTCATAAAATACAAATGGTACATCAAACCAAATACGTAGGACAAAAACTGAAACGCATCTTCCATATTGTCGAAATTGTCCATTTTCACGAGTAACTGTTAGATATGTAAGAATAAAAACATATAATTATAAACCCAGTGCCTTGATCATAATCAATACAATCCACACGAGAGAACTTCGACTTACTAAAAAGCCAGTGATGCTCAAAGTAATTAGCACTATTGTAGTGAGAAGACCTAACATCGGTGAATACAGCTTATTGATTAATTCTCCAAACCTGATTTTAATTACCCAACATATTTACCACTTTTTGCTGAAGACAACAAAATCATAAAACTCATAATATAAATGGTAGAAACAAATAGTAAATAAGAAACTCACGTCAATGCTCTTTCATGGTGTTGCATGCTAAAGCAGATATTTCTATAAGCCAAATCATCGTATGATTGTATCATGTAATTATTATCGTGAACGCCAGTGTCAAATTCTTCAAAAATATTCGCCAAAATGTAACTATCCAAATAAATTTAGATATTAATTTTGCATCCTCGCTAATATTATGTGTAGTAATAATTATATGTAAAAAAAATTTTACCTTTTAACTTTTAACCTTAGCGGCCACTCGGGGTAAATAGTTATCCCAGGGTTAGAAAAAGTGGCATTAAAGGTCTTAAACCTTCAAAATTAATGCAACAAATAATATTTGTCATTTGTTGACAAATGTAAGTTATGATTTTGGTACACAGTGAGCCAAAAAAATCATGCGGGCATTTCGAGCATTTCGGCAGTCACAATTTTTTTCATATTTATTTACTGTGATGGTGTTGATCAGCGAAATAAAATCAAGTTTGTCATATCTTTGTAACAAGAAAATTTTGAAATCGCAATTCTTATGAAACCTAATATGTTTACGTCGAATCCGAATTTTATTGAATAAATTTTGTGTACGTTGATTATAGGTAAACACGTGATAGTTCCTCGAGTAATTTTTCAAAATAAGTATGGTTTTTGAAGAATTGGCGAATACTGTTATTTTGTTATGGTAATGGTCTATCTTGTACAGACCACCCCCAAATTTTAGCCCTCAATAATGGAAAATGACGGAGCTATGAATTTATTTCTGAAGGAAATTATTTTTCACCCATTTTTATTTATATAACAACTTTTAAGTCCACCATCTATCAATTGTTCACCTTTAATCATTAGAAATTATAAATAACTAGTCGAGGAACATCACCAAATCAATTAAAAGTTCAAAAACATCTCCAAATCGTGTCCACTCAATTTTTTTAACGTGGGGTAATGGTTACCCCTTGTGGCCGCTATGTGGCTTGGGTGAAGTGTGGCCACTAAGGGTTAATAAAGTCAAAAGTACGCTAAGTACTAAAATCCATATTACAAAAGTATATAAAATAATTTGTGACTTCAAATAGAAAATATCAAAAAATTTTTGTTTAAATTCTACAACTAAAAATTGATTATAAGGTTGAAAGGACAATGTTGAGTTTATAGAAATTAGAAACCTTACATCGGATGATTGGAATTACCCGTACACGGCAATTTTTAAATGTAGAATCTGCACAAAAATTTTTTAAAATTTTTTCTCTTCGATAAAAATTGATTTCTTAATTAAAATTTTAGTAATAATGATATTCTTGACAAAGTCAAAATTTATCAGCCCGATGCAAAATTTACCTTGCCATTTCAAAGAGGGCGCAACAATGCTGTACCCATACAGCAAAAATGGCGTCAACGGCTATGTACGTCATAAGGCATGCGTAACTTCCAACATAGGCGTGAATAAGTATGTGATAGAAATATTTGTCAGGATCAACACCGTACTCGGCGTTGAGCATAGCTTTTTTCGGCCTTGTTTCGTTTAGTGGCATTAGAACATTAAGGATTATTGGGGTGAGGGGTGCGCAACAGAAACCAATGGTGGCTCCGCCAATGAGCACTAGAATATGAAAAAAATTTCAATGCGATGTAAATATTAAAAATGATTTCTCCACCAAATTTTATTACTCGCGTGAACAATGGTATGCCGTCGTCCTTCTTCTGCATTTTTTTTCAGTATCTCCGTAAGCGATGGATTACGCCAAACTGTTTTCCATTCACGGCAAATGCCTGCCATAAGTTCCAAAACCTGTAAATCTTTATATTGTCAATTGTAAATCTTTATCTATCCTCGTACTCTTTGACACACCCAAAATTAAAAGTTCTCACATAACTTCTACGCGTCATAAACGCTGAATCAATTTTGATACAATTTGATATGCACAGCTAAGTTTTAATGAAGGTCTATTTATTTAAATTTAAATGTTGATTAAAACAATTCATTGAAAATAAAAATAAGATTACTTTTCTTTCGAGTTTGACAATGGTCATGAAAACAAATCCCGTATCACAACACGTTTTATATATTTCCAATGAAGAATGAAAAATATTCAGAAGTGGGGCTCCACTGAAAATGGAGCTAAAAATTATTTATAGGGTCGGTTTGGATTTCGGGGAATTTGGGTGGATTTGGTTCTTTAATATTTTCGGTAGAGCCTCATTTCCAAATTTTTATCCTCATGAATCATCACTCATTATATAAGTTTGTTTTTCGATGAAAATTCATATTTCTTATAAAACTTAATTTTTATATAAAAACACTTTATTTTATAAGCTCCAATTCGTCTAAATATAAATAATAGCACATCGTATATCAGCAACATTCAGCCACCAGTTAATAATTTTAAAAAGTAATCCATAAAAATAAAAATTACTTTACATACGACTTTATTGCTGATTAGAAAAGTTGCAGTCAACGCCCAACCTCCCCCAACCAATATAAAGTTTGTCATTATTGCCATTACTATGTCCAAGTTATCATGATCTTCATACATTCGCACCAACTAAAAACGATAATTTTTTTCAGCTTTTTTAAGATTTAATTTTGAATTAGCTCTTCAAGAACTATCAGTCAGTGTCCAAAAATCGATTTGATTTGTTTAACGGTGTTTTACCTGGGCTGCTATCAATGTGACCGTGGGTAACGCCCACGCAACAGGTACCGCCGTTTTAACAAATTGAGATTGCTCTGGCCAAAGACCAAACTGCTGTAACAAAAATTTATTTATTTTATAGTAACGAGTACAGAAAACTTCTCTATCCATGGTGAAGATGTTTTTGCAACGATCAAAAGGGTTAAAAGGAAGAAATGAAAATGTAGTAGAATCGCGTTACCTGCCCTTGTTTCCTCCCTCTCTCTATCTCATCCCCTCTCTCTATATCTTGAGAAATAATTAGAAAATTACTCCAGTGTAATTAAGGATTAAAAATGTAGGACTGTGTCTTCTACTCTAGAGCATGTGTCAAGAGATACATGAAATCGGACAGACATATTCAAATGACATTTGGTACATGGAATATTAATAATATTCTGAGTGAGCTAGAGACTAATCACGAATGTATCGCATCTAGACAACTTTGGAAAAATGTCACTTTACCTGACTTCCTGTCGAGTTTTTGTTTTTCGATACCCCTTTGTAATTATTTTGATTGTCACGGTCCTTACGCGGCCATTTCTCTTGTCAATTATCCGTGTGATTTCTGGGAAATGAAAGATAATTTGTCAGTAACGTATACAGTGTTCGAATGTATCGAGAATGTACACCTGGAAAAAAGTCGCGCAGGTTTTTTTAGAGAGTACAAATGCAATGCAACACGTGTCACTTCTTGCGATATATTGTGAGCAAACTCTGTGAAGAAGAACGGAATGCGTAATGGGTTGTATCATCGGTACATATTCGCGTCTCCGATCGATTCGACTCTTCAGTCTGTTCTGAACCTTCGCCATCGCTGCACGTAAGTCACAGAAACAGTTGAAATCTAAAATTTATTTTTCAAACAATATTTTCCTTTTACAATTTATCTTATTCCTTCCATGATTTTTTAATACAAATTGAATCTAAATTTGAATACATTTGTAATCTATTTAACTTTCAAACGTTAAGGACGGGTCATTTCTGTCCCAGCCGAAATTTATATCGATTTCAATATCGATTTCTCTTAGACCCTTCCGATTAAAAATTTGGGACTGGGGGGGGGGGAGTTTGTGATAAAGATAACAGAATGGCCCATTGCCGGAATTTTCTCCCTTTCCATTTGCGAACTGTGAGCCGTCGAAGTTTGTGTGGGACACGAAAGATCCATGGCTAGCCTCAACGTGGGTAAGAATATACTAATGTTTTTTGTGAAAAATACGTTTATTCGGTTAAAAAAATTGTATATCTACATCACACCAGATTTTGTAGGAAAATGTCAACCCGCAACGAAAATAAGGTTATATCATCGAGTTGTAGTATGTAAAAACTGAAAATGATAAAATGTACCTCAAACTATAATTTTTTTGTAAAATTCTATGCATTATTTATTTTTTCAATTGGAATGTTGGAGGTTGTATACCAAAACACCATTTTTTATATGTTAATATTGTTCTGAATATTTCTTCCTTCATTGAATCTAAATATATGGTGGTAAAAAAATAGGCATTTTTCACGACGAAAAATAAGGATCCAAAATTAATCATAGAGATTTGTCAAATTTTTTCCTTAAAAATTGTTATTTTAATGAAAAAATGCCGTTAGATTTTTCAATACATAAAAAAAATTATTGGAGATTATGATATTTTCAACTTTATCGTGGAAAATGCCTGCACGTCTCTATATTTTGCATGAAATAGTTATTTTATTTTTTTTTTTTCGGTCAGAACAAATTATTTTCAATCCCCTGAGGGTTCAAAGAATGTCCAAGAATTTTTTCAAATTTTTTCCAAGGATTAAACATTGTAAAATAAGCGTGGGACACGAATGATCCATCATCGTGTCAACGAATGAGTGTGAAAAAAGTCGTACGTAAAATATCAAGAAAAAAATTGAAAGAAGATTCTTACCTTATGTTGGATTCATCTTTTTCAATGAAAAAAATGCAATTATGTCTTATTTTAATGTTTAAAAAAAAGATTCAATTACATGTACGGGAAAAATGTAGCCTTCCCTGTACAATGCTCTTAATCATAAATAATTAATCTTAAACTTTACATATGGTAGAGGGGAACAAAATGGGGTACTTAAGAAAATTTTTCGATTCCAAGGACATGCTGAATTTTTGTTTTCTAATCACAGTTGAAAGAAACCAATTAAATTTTCAGCTGCCATGGGAAAAAATACATTCTTTTAGCGAACAAAATGGGGTACCCCTCCAAAAAGTAAGAAAAAAAGTTCTTTTAAATAATTTGTTAATTTATTATTAGCTTCGACGTTTCGTTTCAAGTATCTAATTGATGATTTATTTTGACTTCTGTTTAAATGTGTCTCATTCCCAAAGAAAATCATCTTTTTCTATCTGCTATATTGGTTTTTTATTTTTTATTTTTGTTTGAATGTGTTTTAGAATCATCAAATATAATGTTCTTGGCAAAGAAAATGTTATTTGATATTAAACTTTATCAAATTTTAAAATATTACAAATTTTCACCAAATTTTTGGGGTACTCCATTTTGCCCCAGTCTATCCTACATTCAGAGACTCGGTAGAGTCTCGGGACAAGTACATGTCGCGCGACTCTGACCGAGTATATTATCCGGAGTGAGAGTTGCCTATGCTTTCTGCCCATCT
>JAPYYX010003233.1:0-13287 GCA_030522605.1 Cremastinae sp. B BG-2022a | reverse complement strand
AATTGATAATCGGAAGTTGCTAATCGCTATTGTAGCTAATACACAAAAAAATCAGAACCCTTTCAAAAGTCTAGAAAGACAGAAATTCGCAAATTTTCGTTCTGAAAATACTTTTGACATTGATTGTACGTATCATTCCTCCTTAAGTGAAAACCCGAATATTCGTTAAAAAAATCTAAGGTGAAATGTGTTACTAAAAAATTTTACAAATGTTTTTACAAGAGTATACATATTTTCGATGACACAATATTCTTCTTTCCCAGTGAGAGAATCAGCCCGAAGCGGCTCGTCTAAAATCCCGACTCTGTTATTCCGACCTTGTTTCGCAAACTACTGTTTTTCTTTTATCTTCATTAGCCTATTCTCTCAGCATTCGCACGTTTGAATTTCCTTTGGTGCACTAACCTCGAAGAAAAAGAAAGGGAAGGGAAGAGAGAAAGAAATGGACCGAATCACGGAAGATCTGGTCGCATTTTTAAGAAATATGAGAAATCGGAACTTTTTTTCTCTTTCATGATACGCTGAGACGTGCCAGAGAAGAGCGTCATCGGTTCTTCGCGAGAAAAAAAAATGGTGCGGTATAAAAAAAATTGAGAAGAAACGGGAAATAGAGATATAGAAAGCGAAATAGGGGAAAAAGACAGGGATAAAGGAGAGAACATGTCGACGAAGAGGGTTGGCTCTTCATATCGCAGTCTCCCAACCTCGACAGTCACTCGTTTCGATCCACATATCGGGGTATAGGTGTATCTTCGCGAATAACCGGGAGGAAAAAGAGCGAATGGTTCGAGATGATAAAAAATGGGGAGTTACGACCTTTTGGTAAAAAGTCGGGGATACATGCATTATCGTGAACATCAGTACGCTCTCCGGCTCTTTCAACTCATTCTCTTTTATGCATTGTTCACGTTGAGCGGCTATTCAACGACCGTCTACCATCCCCGAACGTCCCTTCCGACGATCCCGGAGAAAGAGAGCCACCGGCATCAGCGCTCAGAGGTAGAGGCCGCCTCGGGTTAATTAGTCCACGCTCCAGTTAGTGAAAATTGAATCGCAAAGTACTTCTCCCCTCTTTCATGCCAACGACCATGCGCTCCCTCCGCGAATATCTTATTTCTATATTTATGCATTCCTTTCCTGTTTTGTTCCTAATATTATTTACGCGCGGTTTCGAAAACGTTCTTCATTCTCTCGATTTCTCACACGGGATTAATCATTCACGCCTTCCTCTCCAACGCAATCTTTTTATATAGCATTTTTTAACTGGGATGGTTTGTCGATTATTCGTCAAAAAAGTAAATGGTGTGTATTTTTTTATTACTCATGTGAGAGAAGTGGTATCTTCACGCTCGCTGTTACGGTTGAAAAGTAGCTATTTGACCATTTTTAAATAACAGTTCATTTATTTAATTGACTTAATGGTTATTTGACTAACAAGTTTACTTGTCGCACCCAAATTATTCTTGGCACACGCAATTTCAGAGAAATCACTTTAAATAAAATAAAATAAAATAATAACGGTGTTGAAACTAAAATAAAAAAAAACAATGGAAATATTAAAACCGAATTAAGGTTAATGTGACAGAGTTTAATTTATAAAACAATTTTAAAACATATTGACGTTTCAAATTTGAAAAGTTTTATAATGAATTTAGAGTCTGACGTGATACCGGAAACTGATGAAAGCTCTGGCGACGAACGCACACCACATGAAATACTGGAAAAAGCTAAAGAAGTTGTAAATAATTTGATTCCTCAAGTATCAAGACCAAAACATGATGCTGCGTACAATAAATTCGTGGAATGGCGAAGAAACAAAAATCTCAAAAGTTTTTCGGAACTCATTCTTCTTGCATACTTTGCCAAACTGACTGAAACAAAATTACCGTCAACTTTGTGGTGTGATATTACGGAGTATGATTGACATTAAACACACAGTCAACATTTTTAAGTACTCAAGTTTTATTGCTTTTTTAAAGCAGAAGAACACAGGCTTTAGATTAAAAAAAGCTCAAACGTTAGACGCTGATCAGATCAATCGATTTTTGCACAAAGCTCCTGATAATGTAATCAGTAGTTGGCAATCAAGGTTAGTACTTTTTAAATTTGCTGAATCATTTGCAATGATTGAATAAATAAATACATCAACTTATTTGCTATTTTTTTCAAATTTTAGGTAGATTTGTTTTTCGGGATCCAAGGTGCATGTCGGCGACAAGAGCTCTGTGATTTAACTATCGACAATATTATTGATAAGGGCGATATGCTACTAGTGAAAATTCCGAAAACTAAAACTGGCAACGCAAGATCTTTATTTGTGACGAATGAATTTTATTGGATTTATAAGAAATATTTATCTTCACGTCCAGCTAACTTGGTCAGCAAAAGATTCTTCGTGGGTTATCGAAATGGTAGGTGTACCAAACAAAATGTTGGAATCAATACGTTTGGTAGCATGCCGAAAACAGTAGCTACGTATTTAAAATTGGAAAATCCAATGGAGTCTTACACTGGCCATACGTTTAGAAGAACTTCAGCTACTTTACTAGCTGATTCCGGTGCTGATCTCCTGGCGATTAAGAGACACGGAGGATGGAAATCAAATTCAGTAGCGGAAGGTTACGTGGAAGACTCGGTTGGAAATAAGAAACGAATCGGTGAGCAAATTGCACGTGCTATTTCGACAAAGCCATCTACTTCACGAGAAGATCCAAATCTAACTTTTGGAACTACGAAACCCATTGACTCGCTTCGCTCGTGCGCTCATTCGCTTGAGGGGGCAATCAACAACTTGCCGCACTAGTTGCACAATATACTATTTCTGAATTCATCCATAAGGATACTGCCATCAGGATTCTATCAATTCTATCAAATATAAACAAATCTGAGTGCTCGTTTCGAATTCAATTGTCGAGGTGACAGTGTAACAAATTCCCATTAGTTATTTGTGTAGCAAGTTTGTCATACAATGTGAAACTCTCAAAAAGAGTGTGCTTATTTTGGTTGTGAAATATTTGCAAGTCTCTAACAGCCCAGAAAGTTATTAGATTTCGTAAATTACAGATTAAAGTATATCAATTTCGATCCCGAAGAATCAAGGTCTGGTCCGATATTTCATGAGATCATGTTTATTGAATTATAAAAAAATAGGAAAAGATGAGACAGCAGTTTTGTCTTAGGAGCTGAATGCATGTTTTTATTTTTTTACTAATCAATAAAATTTTTTAATGAAACATTGGATCAGACCTGAATTCTTCGTATTCAAAGGAATGTACAGTGAACTTGTGAAGTTTAATTAGTCGACATTCAGAGAGAACTGTGAAATTTACGAGATCTAGTAACTTTGTGGATTGTAATTGCTGTCAAAGAATTGGTTTGACGAAATATTGAATTTTTCGTTACAAGTTTTTGATAAAATTGCGGACTGTCCGTGATTCAAATTTTTTACAAATATGGTAGGGTAGTAGTTAAATTATTATTGGTTTTAATGTCTAATTTTAAGTAATTAATTGATGGTTTATTTTAATTTCGATTAAAATATGTTTCATTACCAAAGGAAATGTTTTTCTTCTATCTTCTGTTAATTGATTTCATTAATTTAAATTTTTGTTCAAATGTGTTTTCTAATCACCAAATATACTGTTCGTAACAAAGAAAAAACTATTTGATATTAGATTTTTTCAAATTTAGAAATATTGAAAATTGTCACCAAATTTTTGAAGTACCCTATTTGTCCCCTCTTACCCTATTGTAAACTTAAACAAATAAATGAATCTACGATTTATAAATTGCTTGTTTACAAAACGTTTCATAAATTTCTGTTTCAACAGTAATAAACGTAACGAGAATTTTATCTAAATATCAATTCAATCATAATTGAGAATTTGGTTGTATATTTAATTACATCCTAAGCCGGAATGTATTCAGAATTCGGTTAATCGAGAATAATTTGGGGTTTTCCAAACATCGAATCATCTCGGATCTCTACTGAGCGCTTAGTACAATTAATATATATCTGTACATTACATAGATCGGAAATCAGTGAGGAACGCGGCCATTCGGGCCGAGTTGGAAATCAATGTGAGCTATTCTCGACCTCGAAATGTATGGAAAATTGAGCGACAGAGAGCGTCCAATCGTTCGATCAAGTCAATATTTCAAATTTCGACAGTTTTTTGCATTGCTTGTCATTTCTTCTCCAGACTGGATGTGAAACCTGAAAATTGATGTCACATGTTTTCATACTAAGCGGATGAAAATATAGAAGATATTTCACTTTTGTATACATCGAAAGTAACATTTTTTTTTCTAAAAAGTTTTTTTTCCCTAAAAGTTCAAACCAGATCTTCAATATAAAAAAATACTGATGCTATTTCAAAAAATCAACAATTGATTAATATTTTTGGTCATCAATTTTTATTTTTTTCTTAATATTGACTAAATGATTATTGACAAAATATTGGAAAAAAGGCGAGATTATTATTACAAAAGTGCCGAAAGTATTGAACGAAAACTCGGAAAACTCTTAGGAAAATGGAGAACAATATTAAAGTATGTTAACAACCAAAGTTTAATGAATAAATTCATAAAATATTTTTTCTATTTTGTTTATTGTTCTTATCTATTATTGCATTTTTAAATTTCTAAAGCAATACTTAATCACGTTCATTAACTCTCATTCGCCACACGGGTGCAAAAGTTTTGGCAGGTCCAAAAAAGAAAGACTCTCTCTCTCTCTCTCTTCCGTAGGACACGAACTATAGCGCTATCTCCTGAACGACAATTATGTCCATTCTTCGGAGAAATCGTTAAGTAATAGTTAGGCCTCATACGCTCCAAAGCTGTCGTGGCAGTAGCACCAAAATATTTGACTAGGTAATTTTTGCACCCGTGTGATATTGATGTCGTGCAGGGAAAGTTTTGAAAAATGAGTTTGTACTCAAAAAATCAATATATATTCTCTAATTATGGTTTGAATGGTAAGTTATCATTGTTTAAAGCAAAATATTAATTATTTATACGAATAATTGTCTAATTTATACAAACAATGGTCTATGAGATTTTATATAGACGCGTTCGAATATGGACGCTGTAGAGACGGAAAAAAATGTATCTATCAATTCTATTCTATTTTATTTATCAGCACAAATTCCAAAATGACCGAACGCTACAATTTACGCAGTGTCAGACAAATTTCGTCGACATTATTGTAAGATCAGAGGGGAGACAGATCAGTGGGTTTGAATTTGAACGAATATTTATTATTAAAAAGAAAATATAAAAGATTACACAATTAGACTCGCTGCTCAAAGGCTCTCATTCACGACTCAGACTTCAACTGACTCACCCTTGAATTCGTCTCCTCGTTTAATTCTTCCACACGGTCTTTCATCTTTTTCCAATCGTTCTCACTCTCAACCCCAAGATGCATATTTTTTCCTTTCTTGGAAACAGTTACTCGACGCATTAATTCTTTGAGACACTCGCCCTGCGCCCTCCATAAAACAATCACGCTTCGAACTCGCATTCTCAAATTCTCGGTTTTCCCCCGTTTATTACCATCGCGCCTAATCCGTTCCTTTTTGCAGGTACTCGCTCTAGCATACCTGAACACATACACAAACATACACACACCCACGTTATTGTTAAAAAACAAAATTTTATCTGAAAACGCGCAGCCGAATGGAGTGCGCCATCTGTAAATTCCCGATACGAGATAAGCACAGGGCCGGAATGTGTGTTATTTGCGTTAATACTGAGGAATAATGTAATCATTTATTTATGTAAGAGATCGAAATTCACGAATAAATTCATTTTTTGCACTAGAAATGATTGTTATCCTTTTTGAAAATTACCACTTTCTGAGTACGGGTTAAAAATAGTTAAAATTGAATTTGCTGATTATGCAATTTTTTTTATCATAAGACAAGTATTTATCTTCATTTTACCAAAGTTTCATTTCAATGTTTATAATTACGAAAAAAAATACAATTTTTGGTGTAAAAAACGAAATTGCGAGAAAGTTTGTGTAAAAAATAATTGGTTTTCTATGTGAAAATAAAATTTATCGGTTTCCTGAATAAAACATTCAAATTCTCAGGAAAATTTGATCCCAATTTCATACCGTTTCCGTAACAAATAAGTAAAACCGTGCAGAAGATATGAATCGATGAAGAAGTGAAAACCATATTTGCACCCGTATGGCAATCACGTTATTGGGCAGAGACATGGTTTCCAAGGGTTGATGGCTCTTTTTCAGCTTTGTTTTTAATACGATCAACATAATGGATTGAGCTGAAAATAGTGATTAAGTCACATATAAATGACTAACAAAAAATAGTTTCTTTTTTCAGAATAGAAAATTCACAAAGTTTTACAATAGAAGGCATGTGTCGTGTACGTTTTAAAAGCTTCAATCTCCAGAATCCGGTGTTCGCCTATATATGGATGTATGTGTTCAGATTGAAGTTCCCTTCTATAGTGACTGAAAGTGTCCATATATCCTGTCTTTCTCTCGGTTACTTCAAATTCTCGTATAGTTTCTCTTGGTCTCTCTTTCACGCTCCTTCACTCCTCATCTACGTCACCAGACAAACCCTTCGGATCGAGCGGGAGCGGATGATATTTGACGGGCAAATAAATTGAAATGCTCGTGTATAACTCGTCTCTGGGAGGCTGCTCTCCTATCCCATATGTATATTCTGAATATATGAACGTACGAGCTTGAAGTGAGCGAATCCATAGTTTCCCCCTTTTTCCACCTGGCCTTCACCACCGCCAACGGAATGAGGATTACTTCGACGGAAAATATAGGATTCGTACAATGTGATCCTATCTTTTCATCTTCCATTTTTCCTCACTCAATACCATTCAAGGACTCGGAAAATTGCGTTTTTATTCACACTTTGGATCAATTGTTGAACTTGGTCTGTATTTCTTAATAATTTAATTTATTTCCAGGATTCAAATTAACGGTGTTCAAAAAAGTTTGTTTTTTTTCCAAAAAAAACATACTGTTAGTTCGACCTTCCATTATAAATATAAATTAAAAATATTTCATAAGGTTTGTAAAATTGGTAAATATTTTCCGGAAAATTCATCGACGTACTACTATATTTTGTTTTTTCGTGAAACAGTTAATTTTCTTGTCAAAACATCTTTTTATTTGGAAAACTGTTTCCGACGTAAATGCTTAATGTGTTTCGTTCAATATGAAAACTTGAAGTTGAAGGAAAAACTCAAATGTAACGAATCTATCGGAAAAAGTTTTTCCAATCGATCAATGTAAATAGTATGTCAGGTGGAGAGGAACGTTAATAATTAGTTTTTTCTTAAATTTTATCAAGTGAATGGAATTGAAGCTCATTCGTGAATAACGTGTAATTTAGTGACCACGTTAATTCGCCATCGATGTCAACAACAAGGAGAAAAATATAAGCGTACGTACCAATGGAGAAGTGTGAGCGAGAGGCACTCTGGTGACCCGATAACTATTACGGGATGAGAGTGCGGACGCATTCAATTATCACCGAGGACCGCGACGAGAGTGAACAGGTGGCACTCCTCGTTCGTTTCCTACGATGATGTATTTACGTATGTATTGAACATTCTTCGACCAGAGCACTTGTTTGCGAGCTCTCAATGCGTATCTGAATACGTCGATTACGAAAACAGTCGGGAATAAATTCGACAAATGCTATATTAACGAACAATTAATAGGATTCAATGGAACAGTTCATATGAGGTGATTCAAAAGCTGATGTACGGTATACAATATCGTTCTATGTAAAGATCGGTTATCAGTAATTTTATTACTTCGGACCATTATAGGCAAGTTATTGAAGTTCTTATAACACTGTAACGAATTTAGGGGTAGTAATAATTCATAGTTTTATATCTTTCAGGTTTACTTTAGTAAATTGAAAAAAATGAATTATAGACAAAGTGATTAATATTTTTGTAGCAACCATATCAGACCGTCTTAATGATTCATTGAAAGTCAATTAAACAAGAAACCAGTTTTTGAAAAGCAGCTTTTGATAATAACAAATGGTGGCTTCTGAAAACTCATTCGTAAATTTTCGAAGAAACAATCACTAGTGAACCGATTGAAAAAGTTCTTAAAGAATCTTACGGTCGGGGACAATTGTCTATGCTTTCGTTAGCTGTCTAGATTTCATTTTAAATCCGTCAAATGGTTTACGAATTACAGTGATCATCGACTTCGACGACATTGTTGCGAAAAAAAAGTATTGAAAAGCTTTAGCTCGATCTCTATAAAGTTACTGGTAATTCCTTCAGTTATTATAGAATATCTCGGGAACTAACCATTGAATTGACTTTAAATTCTCAGACCATATGCTCGAGATACACATACTACAAAAAATGCCTACAACATCGATTTTTTTAAAATACTGAGTGCTCCTTCAACTCTTATACTAAAAAAGAGATTAGTTGATCCAACAAAATGTTAGTAGGATCGACTAGTATGTTGTTGGACCAATTAATATTTTGTTGGATGAATTAATTTTTTTTCTGTGCAAGTCCTCATGTTTCGTAGCAACAAACATCGTACACAAAGATTAGTTACTTGCTATTGTTAAATTAAATTAGAAATCATCCCAAGAACATTTTCAATTAGATATTTCGACGAGGATCAAACTGTCTTACTTTTGGTGTTGAGTTGTCAATGAACGCTCTGTATAATTGCTATGAACAGACACGTGTATGGCGAAATGGACTAAATACACCGGTACGTGTGTTCGTCGAATATTAAGTGGAGGAGGGTCACGTGTGAGCATGCGGACGTTGTTATCTATCGAAGCGCAGGAGAGCTAGCTTGGTGCCATGATGACGTAGTCCATTCGAGCATCACATCGACAGGTTTCTACCCACACACTCACAGTCTTCTGATATGAATTTGCTATTCATATCATTCGTATATCGAAAATATATTGCATGGAATTTCCTGTTGCGCTGCAATATTGCTTGGAATTGTTCGACTGATCTCGTTCCATGGGATTATCGAATGAATTCGTAAAACGGTTAGGTCCAATAAAAGTAAAAATTTTATTTTGTTAACACCGATCAAAGTTCTCTAATAAA
The DNA here is from genome assembly GCA_030522605.1 of Cremastinae sp. B BG-2022a. Taxonomy (NCBI): domain Eukaryota; kingdom Metazoa; phylum Arthropoda; class Insecta; order Hymenoptera; family Ichneumonidae; species Cremastinae sp. B BG-2022a. The sequence continues at coordinate 4,182 of JAPYYX010003233.1, read as the reverse complement.
GATTTTCGTGTTCCCATGCATTAAAATAAATTATGATAACTATAGGGTAGGAGCAAGGGCAAAATGGGGTACTTAAGAAAATGTTCCGATTCCAAGGGCTTAAATATGCTGAATCTTTCGTTTTTTAATCACAATTAAAGAAATGAAATAAAATTTTCAGCTGCCATAAGAAAATAAGAAAAAAAATTTTTTTTACTGAACGAAATGGGGTACCCTTCCAAAAAGTAAGAAATTTTTTTCTATAATTGGTTAATTACAATTGGTTATTTATAATTCATGATTTATTTTAATTTTCGTTTAAATGTGTCTCATTCCCAAAGAAAATGATCTTTTTCTATCTGCTATATTCATTGATTTTTAATTTTAAGTGGAAAAGGGAAGAAAATACCTGGAGAAGCAGAATTTCATTAATATGCTAAACCTGCAATGAATGAAAAAATTCGTGAAGGATTTAAGTTTAAATAAAACAGTAAAAATGTTGGGAGAACTGGAATATAAACGAAAACGTTACAAAAGAAAAATTAAATTTTTGTTCCTTTTTATAAAATTTGTTTAGTCCTCGAAAAAGGTTATAGATTTGAAGACTGCACAGAAAAATTTGAATTCTTTCATTGTTTTATAAGTCTCGCTCACCCGTCAATACTCAGCGATGCGACGATCGCGGTAGCTTTTTAGCATAAATACTTGTCATGTGACGCCTTGTTAATCTTTTCAATATTCCCGAAGTTACGAATACGAGATTTGTAAAATTTGGATTTGTTGTCCACTGCTAAAGTTGGTCAATGTGGGGGTGTGTCCTCAGTGGGAGGGTGCTGCACATCTTTACATCTGCACTGCAAATCTGACTGAGGCATCCAAAAAAGTGTAAAAAATGAATTAATTTCTCACGGATTTAAAAAAAATTTCGAATCAATTATATGTGGGTAAGCGACAGTTGGCCCACCACTGGTTTCACCTCTGGACGAACGTAATTAACTGACGTTAAAAACAAATAGATGTTTAAATATTCTTGGATCTTAATGGTTCAAATTTTCTCGTGAGAAAAAAAATCAGATTCGTGAGATTTTTAAAACAATTCTTTTTATCTATCCATTCCTTTTCCTCTTTTTCGATAATTATTCCATTACGATTCGCAAATTTTTTTTAGATGTATTATTTTGGGAATACGTGACTTTCCGAGAGAATTCATCTCACCAAATTTGGCAATTTAATGATGATATAGACGGAATTAACGATAGCTTTTTGGATAATTGAAATAAAAGACGAAAATATAACATCCATATTTCAATTTTAATATTACTACTCTAATAGCTAAAGTATGCATATAATTACGTCAATCGTAATAAATTCTCATTTATTTGTAATTAGAGTAAGCGCTAAAATAGTATCTTCAATGTGATAAGAATTAGTTATTCTGGGTGTCATTCTCAGAAGACACTGAATGTGGAAATTATCATGACTGTCTCACAAAATCAATTTATTTTTCTCTACATACTTATACAATTGATAATAGGATCGCTGATGAGAACAAAACGGGACTTAATTTCTGAAATCCGTCATAAGTTTTTTGATGAAAAATGAAATGGTTTCGAAGATAGAAAGAATTAAGTGTTTTATTTGACATTTGATAAGACACACTTCAGTGAAATTTTAAATGTCAATGATATCTAATGTAAGAAGATTTAACAATTTGTTATTATCAGGATTTTAGGCGGTGAAGCGGAAAATATTACTACGAACTTCATCAAATTTTTCATTTTAGCAACATGAAAAGAATTTTTGATTAAATTATTCAATTCGAATCTTTGAGGATGCAAATGCAGTAAGACGATGAAAAATGAAAGTGTCTCCTGAATTCAGTACGTGCACTCTTCATATAAAATATTTTCACTTTTGAGTTTTTTACATTTCTGTAAATATTGTAGTATGGCATTTTTCATTCCTTAACTTAGTTTGCGTGAGAAATGTTGTGCTTCTTGCACGGCCTTTTCCGCAAAACCAACTTCCACGAAAAGACTCCCTAGTTATCGTACACAGCTCGAACATTAAATTATTTTCAACTGCACACGGAGTAATGCGTTTTATTCGAGCACGCTGTAAAGGAATGGAAAAGTAATCTCTAAAATATGAAAGTCTTCAAAAGACTTCTTCTCACTTCTCACTGAAACCTTCATCGTATTAGTGAGTAAAAAAGAATTCGTCTAGTATTCGAGGTTCGTCAAGTAAGAAATTGATTTCTTGATTCGGGTACTCTTATGGAAGATCACGAAAAATTGTAATTTTCAATAATAAACATTTCCCTTTCTACACGGTAGGACGCACTCAAATTTAACATATTTTCCAGTATCATATTTATGGATATTTGTGCAAAATTTCACCAAGATTTTTAGAAATCGACTCAAGGTGATATTTAACCCCTACGAGTGCGAGGAGGACAGATGCCAATCGGATTAGCTATTTTCTTAGATATTTTTGATATCTACCAAAAAACAGCATATTAATATGCTGTAAAAAAAGGAGGCAAGTACATTTACGGGATTATAATCCAAGCTGTAGTACGATTTCACTAATATAATTCGTAATCTAAAATTTAGGGAAAGAGTCGAAAAATTGAAAAGTAATGTCACACAAACAAAAGTTTAATATTGATAAAAAAAGTCGAACTAAAGACTTTTAACTACTACTAAAGAAGAAGCTTTCCTAAAATTGATGCAAAGGAAACAACGTGATTCTGTTTTTTCTTCAAAAATTGTTTATTACCAGAGAAAATAGCAAAGTTCTATTTCGTACGGTATAGGACACTTAAACATCATCCCAATGTGCATGCTGGTACATTAAAGTCTATTGGGAAGCAAGAGTTGTGGCAGTGACTCGAAGGAAATAGTTTGAAAGATATTAAAAATAATTATGAAAAGAAATGGCGGTGATCAGATTCCACCTCCAATCTTGCAGAAGAAAAAAATTTTGGTAAATGTTAAGAAAATACCTCCCATCTAGTAATCGGGCGAAACCGTAGTGAGAGAAATTTAAAGTTATTGGGGTCCCAAAAACAATGGTAATGAGATCCATTCCCTTGAAGATATTACGATTAAAATATTTCACAGGTGAAAAGATTAAAGTTCAACATTTAACATAAAAAATCTGTTATTGAGATACAGTTATTCTTTAACAACACCGATATTCGATTGACTAGCTAAATCACGTGCCGATTATGTTAAACAATAAAATATTTGATTAATTTTTTGTATCAACTTCCCGGTTTAGTTATTTGTGAAAGTTGAGCATCAACTGAGAGAATATACCGGAAGGAATTGAAATTAAGAATGAGGGTTGCTTACTTTCCCCTCTGCGCGACTATGAAGTTCTCAGGTATAATCAGGTAAATAAGCGTTATTAATATTTTCTCATAAGTTATTGAATTGAATAAAATATCAAATATCAAACTTCTTTGAATAATCTTCGACTTCTTATTTTATATACCGTAAGCACGTTTTGATACCGTAAGCGCTCTTGATATGTAAACTATTATGTGGACCTTGGAGATGAGGGCTTCTAAACTCCTTGCACAATGTTTCCAACACTCGTCTTCGCCTCGTATTGTAAACATCGCGCGCGGAGTTATGATTCGCCCTTGCTTGTCTCCGCGGTGCACAATGTACTATTATACACCGCAACCGTCTTTTTCTCACTTTTTCGAGCGTCTTTTGGGGACGAGAAACTTGTGCGCTTCGCGCATCGTAACTTGTGACTCAAAAATGCAACTAAATTTATTTGATGTTTTGGTCACCAATAAAACAGTGAAAATTCATTATTTTAATTTTATAAATTATTGGCGACCGCTTACTTTTCTAATTTTGTTATTAAGTGAAGTTGAAACTAAAAAACACTTCAAATACTTCCGTAGTAAGATCGCGAAACAATATGGCTACAGCGTTCTTCTGCTTATTCATATACATATAGCTATTGTCAGCTGTTTCATGCAATTTCCGTCGTCCGCTACGCCAACCTCAAAAAAGAAATTCAACTCCTTTTTGCAACTTATTTTCATCGGTAACAGGGGGTTATAACTACATAATTAGACTCTATATATGGGGCATTCCACGCCAAATCGGACGGTTTTGAAAAATTTTTTTTTTGTTTTTCGCCATTAATTGATACTTTTTAGTACCCACCGAAATACAC